>CAUYRH010059496.1:0-31234 GCA_963574655.1 Perodicticus potto | reverse complement strand
GTATCAATGTCTTTATATAGTGATTAAGAAAATGCTATGAGGGCTATCTCTCACAGTACGATCAAAATGTTTCTGATTGTATATGAAGCACATTCTGCCCTATGATTGCACCAATGTACACAATTATGATTTAATAAAATTGTTAAAAAAATAAAGATGATAAAGACAATAAACACTATGGACAAGAAAATGGAAAGACAGAACCAAATGATAGATAAGAGATATGTAGAATATAGAAAGGATATGGTGGAGCTTAAGAAAATGAAGGAGACAAGCAGGGAATGTAAAGATGCAGTGGAAAGTATCAAAAATAGGTTAGACCATGGAGAAGAAAGAACATGAGAGGTGGAGGATAAAGTTTTCAAGTTAACCCAAAGAGGCAGAAAAGAAGATAGAGAAAGCAGAACACTCACTAAAAGAACTATGAGACTCCATGAAGCATTCAAACATACAAAGGATAGGGATCCCTGAAAGAGAAGAAGATTGTGCAAAAGGAATAGAAGCCCCATTGGAGAGTATCATAAATGAAAACTTCCTAAGTTTTAATAAACACCCCAACAACTCTTTTCAGATGGATATGAGACCCCAAGTCATCTCAACTCAAACAGAGCTTCTCCAAGACACATTTTAAGGAACCTTTCCAAAATCAAGATGAAAGAAAAAATTCTGCAAGCAGCGAAGAGTAAGTGCCAACTGACCTACAGAGGCAGAGCCATTAGGATGACAGCAGAATTTTCAGCTGAAACTTTCCCAATCAGAGGAGCAAGGTCATCCACCTTTAATATTCTTAAACAAAACAACTTTCAGCCCCAAATTCTGAATTCTGCTAAACTAAGCTTCAAAATTGACAGAGAAATCAAATCTTTTGTGGATATACAAACACTGAGGAAATTTGCCACAATAAGACCAGCTATACAGGAAATATTTAGATCTATTCTCAACACTGACCATCACAATAGACCATCAGCAAAATAAACACCCAGAAGCTAAAGGTCAAAACTTAGCTTTCACAATGGTGCAAAGGATAAAACTACACAATGGACTTTCACAAATAAGATGAACAGAACTTCACCACTCTTATCAGTCCTCTAAATAAATGTTAATGGCTTGAATTCCCCACTGAAGAGACATAAGCTCACTGATTGGACAAAAAAACACAAGCCATCTATTTACTGTTTGCAGGAGACACATCTAGCCTTGAAGGACAAATCAAGACTCAGGGTTAAGGGATGGAAAACAATATTTTAAGCAAATGGAAATCAGAATAAGAGGGGTTGCAATCTTATTTTCAGATACAAGTGGATTTAAAGCAACTAAATTAAGAAAGACAAAGGTGGACACTTTATACTGGTCAAAGGAACAATACAACAAGACATCTCAACTTTAAATATTTATGCACTAAAATGCTCTTCAGATTTATGAAACAGACCTTGATGTATCTGAGCAATATGATATCCCATAACACCATAATATCTAGAGACTAAAACATCCCTCTGACAGAACTGGGAGTTCATCTAAACAGAAACTAAACAAAGATACAAAAGACTTAAATGTGACCCTAGAAGAAATGGGATTAATAGGCATATATAGAACACACCATCCAAAGCTAAAGAATGACATTTTTCTTGTCAGCCCATAATACATACTCCAAAATGTACCACATCCTTGGATACAAATCAAACCCCAGAAAAATTAAAAGAATAGAAATTATACCTTATATTTTGTCAGACCACAAGGCAATAAAGGTGGCAATTCAACTCCAACAAAAATGTTCATCCCCACACAAAGACATGGAAATTAAACAACCTTATGCTGAATCATAATTCAGTTAAGGAAGTGATAAAAGAGGAAATCATTAAATTCCTCAAACATAACAACAAGGAAGACACAAGTTACCAAAACTGTGGGATACAGCAAAATAGTCTTAAGAGGGAACTTTATCGCATTAGACACCTATATTTAAAAAACAGAAAGAAAACTCATCAACCAACTTAAGAACCATCTTATGGAATTGGAAGAAGAAGAACAATCTAATCCCAAACCTAGCAGAAGATAAGACATAACTAAAATTAAATCAGAGATTAATGAAATTGAAACAAAAGAATCATTCAGAAACTTAAGACACAAAAAGCTGGTTTTTCGAAAAAAATAAACCAAATCAATAAACCTTTGACCAGATTAACTAGAAACAGAAAAGTAAAATGTTTAACAACTTCGGTCAGTAACGATAAGGGGGAACCGAACAGAAGGGAAACAACAGAAGTCATAGAGATACAAGAGATCATCTTTGAGTTCTACAGAAACTCTATGAGCAGAAATTTGACAATTTGAAGGAAATGGATCAATACCTGTAATCACACCTACTCTCTAGACTTAACCAAGAAGAAACAGATCTCTTGAACAGACCAACTACAAGAACTGAGATCAAAGAAACAATTAAAAATCTCCCAACACAAAAAAACCCTGATCCAGATGGCTTCACACCAGAATTCTATCAAACCTTCAAAGAAGAGCTATACTCATGCAGTTGAAATTATTCCAGAAAATTGAGAAGGAAGGAATCTTCCCCAACACGTTCTATGAAGCAAACATCACTCTGATATCAAAACCAGGATAAGACCCACTAGAAAGGAGAACTTAAGACCAATTTCATTAATGAATGTAGATGCAAAAATTCTCAATAAAATCCTAGCCAATGGATTACAGCTACACATTAAAATATCATTCATTATAATCAAGTAGGTTTCATTCCAGGGATGCAAGACTGGTTTAACATACACAAGTTCATAAATGTAATTCACTGTATCAACAGAAGCAAAAACAAAGACCATATGATACTCTCAATAGATGCAGAAAAAGCATTCTATAAAATTCAGCATCCTTTTATAATTACAACACTGAAGGTATAGGTGGCACATTTCTTAAAGTGATTGAAGCCACCTATGATAAACCCACAGCTAATATTATACTGAATGGAAGTAAAACTGAAAGCTTTTCCACTTAGAACTGGGACCAGACAAGGTTGTCCTCTATCACCACCACTATTCAACATAGTGTTTGTAGTTCTAGCCAATAGAATCAGGCAAGAGAAGGAAATAAAGGGCATCCAAATGGGTGCAAAGGCGGTCAAACTCTTACTCTTTACCGATGATATGATCTTATACTTAGAGAACCCCAAAGACTCAACCCCAAGACTCTTGGAAGTGATCAAAAAATATAGTAATGTTTTACGATATGAAATCAATGTGCACAAATCAGTAGCCTTTGTATATGCCAGTAACAGCCAAGATGAGAAGCTAATCAAGGATACAACTCCCTTCACAGTAGCCTCAAAAAAATAAATAAACTAAATATCTAGGAAAATACCTAACAAAAGAAGTGAAGGACCTCTATAGAAAAAATTATGAAACCCTAAGAAAAGAAATAGTAGAAGATATTAACAAATGAAAGAAAATACCATGCTCATAGCTGGGGAAAATCAACATGCTTAAAATGTCTATACTTCCCAAAGCAATCTATAGATTCAAGGCAATTCCCAATAAAATACCATCATCATATTTTCAAGATATGGGAAAAATAATTCTTTGTTTTGTATGGAACCAGAAAAAACCCCATATAGCCAAGGCAATTTTTAGTAATAAAAACAATCCTGGGGGCATCTCTCTGCCAGACTTCAGGCTATATGACAAGGCCATGGTGATCAAAATAGCATGATATCAACACAAAATATAGATAGTTTGATATTTGGAACTGAATAGAAAACCTTGAGAAGAAACTAACATCTTACGGCCACCTGATCTTTGATAAACCAAACAAGAGCATACACTGGGGAAAAGAATCCCTATTCAATAAATAAAAAAGAATCCCTTGTTAGGAGAACTAGATAACCACATGTAAAAGACTGAAACTGGACCTGAACCACTCACCACTTACAAAAATTTATTCAAGATACATAAAAGATTTAAATCTAAGGCATGAAACAATATAAATCCTCCAAAAACATGTGGGGAAAATGCTTGAAGGTATCAGCCTAGGGAAAGATTTTATGAAGACATCCGAGGCAATTGCAACAATGACAAAAATCAACAAATGGGACTTAATTAAACTGAAAAACTTCTGTAGAATAACCAAAGCAAATAGACAACCTTTGGATTGGGAAAAGATATTTGCATATTTTCAATCAGAAAAAAGCTCGATAACTAGGATTTACAGATAACTCATATTAATCAACAAAAAAAGACTCAACAATCCTATATATCTCTGGGCAAGAGAGATGAATAGAAACTTCTCTAAAAAAGGCAGATGAATGGCTAACAAACACATGAAAAAGTGCTACAAGGTAGGCAGGGGCTATTCTCTTCCTCTTACCACTTTAACAATCTTAAAACAAAATCCTTCCTTAATTCTTCATTAAAAAGCTAAAACCATCAACTAACTTTTGAAACTTTTTCCATAAGCTTAAGGCACTTCCTAAACAGATTTTGAGCCTGTTGTAGTCCTCAAATCTCAATCAGCAATACAGAAACCCCTCCCCCATATCTCACCAATTCCCTCCCCTACCCTGGGATAACTCAACCCTTTCAAAGTCCAAAGAAAAAGAAATTTATTTCCTTCACACAAATCCATTCAGAAACATTCTCATTCTTCTCCATTAAAAGTGATACATTCTGCAGGCCTAGAGCTTAGAACTTTGGCCTAATACAATTTATGTTACAGAATGAAACAAACATTTACTTCACTGTCTCAATTATCTGCTTGCAGATTATTGGTTGTTTTATTTTTTCTGCAGGGAAAACAGGCAGATATTTGCTTTTTCTTTGAACCTATTAGATAGTTTTCTCAGGACAATGATAGTGTTCCAAAGGTGAAATAAATGATAGGTTTAACATTTTTTTCCTAACTATTCATTTCTACAAAATGAAAGAATAATTAAAGAATGACAGCTTGCTGATAGTAAATTAAAAACCACATTTGGCCTACTCATTACTGTAATTTTATTAGATTATTTTAATATAATTAAATTAAACAGCTACCTATCTAGATTTCATTAACAATAAATAAATGAAAATTGATTTATTAACATTAAGGAGCTCTTACCTGAAATGTACCTATGTGGCCTGTTTTAGTCTCTTTGGGCTGGTGTAACAAAATACCATAAACTGGGTAGCTTACATACAACAGAAATTTATTCTTGCAGTTTTGGAGTCTGGGAAGTCCAAGATCAAGGTGCTGGCAGATGTGAGCCTGTTTGAGGGCCTTCCTGGTTCATAATCAGCTGTGTTCTCCCAGAAACTTCACCTGGTGAATGGGGTTAATGATTCTCTTTGGTAAGGGCACTAATCCCATTCATGAAAGCTCTACCCTCATGACCTAATTATTTCCCAAAGTCCCCTTTTCTTAATACCATCACCTTGGGGGTTAGAATTTTAACAAGTGAATTTTGGGTTGACAACAAACATTCAAGATCACAAATAATATGGCCTGTCAGTAATAGTCAGATATAATAGAAACAAACCACTCCTGATGTTGTTCATGTTCCGTCTGTAATAAACTATTATTAGCTTTGTAATTTTGACCCAGCCTCTACTTCATATCTGCTAAATTGTAAGAAGACTTATAAAACCAGCTGAAAAATTACATTGGAAATCTTCAATTTTCTTTTATTTTTTATTTTTTTTAATTTTTACATGTACATGTGTTTATTAGGTTTCCACTTTTTGCCTTCAAAGAATTAAAAAGGTTTAATATTTAATAAAATAACAGTGTTAAAGATAAGGACTAGAAACAAAAATCTTGAAAAGAATGAAAGAAGATAAATACATTCAGAAAAGAAATCAGACGAGTACTGCATTGAAATATTAAGCAATATTAATAATAATAATGCAAAGAAAGTAACATTCACATTGTCAAGTAAGAGTATGTCTATTATAGAATGCTTTAACTCTGAGGCTTAGTATGGAGTCATCAGTTAACTTATTTTTTTTTCCCAGAGTCTCAAAAAAATAGACAACTAATATTTATAAATAAAAGTAAAAGATAAGTTCAAAAAACAGATCATGCCAAATCTTACAGACAATAGAAAAAGAAGAAATAATTCAAAGTCAATCTACTTAATCAGGATACACCTGATATTAAAATTAGAGAAAATATATTGTTATAAAGGGAAATTACATAAACAACATATTAACAAGTTGAATAAAAATTAATGTTTAAGTAATGTACTTTGGTAAAAATAGAAAATAGTGACTAATTCTTATATAAACTGGATTCAATTTTGACCAATTTTGAAGAATGACTTCTTAAAACAAAAGCCAAAATACAGAGTAGTGCTAATATTTAAATGCCATGGAAAAAGTTTACGATGTGTTTAGGATAAGGTTTCATTGGAGGACAATATCCCATATTTAGAAAAACATCTCATCAGTGAGAATAAAGCTATATCCCAATATTACAAACAATCATAAAATAGAACTTCAAATTACCCATAAAACTGCATTCTTTATTGTAAGAAGCACACACACAAATATTTCTGTGATGTGAAAACTATCCAGCTGGGCATGGTAGCTCATGCCTGTAATCCTAGCACTTTGGGAAGCGGAGGTGAAAGGATGGCTTCAAGCCTATAATTCAAGACCGGCCTGAACAACATAGCAAGACCCCATCTACTAAAAAAAAATACAGAAAAATGAGCCAGGCATAATGGTGCATGTAGTCTTAGCTACTAAGGCTAAAATGGGAAGATCACTTGAGCCCAAGAGTTTGAGGTTGCAGGGAGCTATCATTAAACCATTTTACTATAGCCCAGGCAACAGAGCAAGACCCTGTTTCAAACAAAAACAAAAACAAAACCTAAAACAACCCATCCTTTCTCTGCTCCTCTTCCATTGTTATAATAATAGTATGTATTGTTTCCCAGTCAATCCTTTAGAACTTTATGATGTTACAGGAGCTTATGAAACTGATTTTAAGAGCTTTAAAGTACTTGGCTTATTCAGGTGGGGTCTGACACAAAAACAAACAAAAAAAGGACTTAGTTTACAAAATATATTAAGAGTCCATGTTTATTGTAGCATTCATACTGTTAATATGACTATTATAACTCAGAAAAATATTTACATAGGAAATTACCTGCAATTTAATTCTGGATAAACTCAATTTTAAACAGGTTAAAAGAAGCTGTTTAAAATAGTTGCTCTTTCAGTTACCTAATTATTTTATATTTGCAGCAATGTTTTACAACCTAACAATATGTTGTTCTTTATCTGTTCCATTTTGATGCATGAAACCTGAAAATAAATCAGATTTAGTAACTGTTTCCCAAGATAATAATACATTTCTCATTTATCTGATTGATCCTTACATACGAATTTCAGGATTATCTCATGAGACGTCAATTAAAGACCCTACCAACTAGCATTCAGTATGCACTCATTATAAATGCATATAAAAAACAAAAAAAAGAAAAAAAGTGCAGTCCTCCTTACGTGGTGATCAACTACTGTTAACCACTTTTTAATTTTAGTATATTAACTACAACTTTAAAGGCAGTTACTGGAACATATTTCTTGTCCCATAAAGGAGTCAAGATTTTATTTTATTTTTTTTATTTATTTATTTATTTTTTTTTTGAGACAGAGCCTCAAGCTGTCACCCTGGATAGAGTGCTGTGACATCACAGCTCACAGCAACCTCCAATTCCTGGGCTCAAGCGAGTCTCTTGCCTCTGCCTCCCAAGTAGCTGGGACTACAGGCGCCCGCCAGAACGCCGGGCCATTTTTTGGTTGCAGCCATCATTGTTGTTTGGCGGGTCCCAGCTGGATTCGAACCCGCCAGCTCAGGTGTACGTGGCTGGTGCCTTAGCCCGTTGAGCCACAGGCACTGAGCCTGTGTTGTCAGTTGTTATTTCCCCTTTTAGTTTCTGATTGAGGTTATTAGAGATTTTACTTTTCTGTTTCTAGTTAATCTGGCCAAAGATTTATTGATTTTATTTAACCTTTTAAAGAACCAACCTTTTGTGTCATTAATTTTCTGAATAATTCCTTTGTTTTCAATTTCATGTATTTTTTAATTTAATTTCGGTTATTTCTTTTCTTCTGCTAGGTGTGTGCTTAGATTGCTCTTCATTTTCCATTTCCTTGAGATGTTTCATTAAATTGTTAATGTGCTCTCTTTCTGTTTCTCAGAAGTAAGCATGTAATGTGATACATCTCCTTCTTATGTCTGCTTTTGCAGTGTGCCCCGGGTTTTGGTAACTTGTATCTTTGTCATTGTTATGTTTGAGGAATTTAATCATTTCCTCCTTTATCTGTTCCTTGACCCAACTATCATTCAGCATAAGGTTGTTTAATTTCCATGCCTTTGTGTGGGGATAAAAATTTTTGTTGGAGTTAATTTCTACCTTTCTTGCCTTGTGGTCTGAGAACATATAAGGTATAATTTTGATTTTTTTCATTTGTCAAGATTTGCTTTGTATCCTACAAATACAATCTATTTTGGAGTATGTTCCATGGATGGTTGAGAAGAACATAGAGTCCTTAGCTTTGAGATGGTGAATTCTGTATATGTCTATTAAGCACAATTGTTCTAGGGTCACATTTAAGTCCATTTTATGGACTTGTTTAGTGTCTGTTTAGAGGTTCTGTCCAGTTCTGCTAGAGAAGTATTAAAGTCCCCAGAAATTATGATGCTGTGGGATTTCACATTGCCCAGACCAATCAATGTACTTTTCACAAATCTGGGAGCATTTAAGTTGGGTGCTTATATATTTAGAATTGAAATGCACTCTGGTTGTGTTGTTCCCTTGCCCAGAATGAAGTGACCATCTTTGTCTTTCTTAACTTTAATTGCTTTAAACCCACTTGTATCTGAGAATAACATTGCAATCCCTCCTTTCTTCTGATTTCCATCTGCCTGAAATATTGTTTTCACCCCTTTACTCTGAGCCCTTCATGGGGTGAGGTATGTCTCCTAGAGACACTATATGGATGGCTTGTGCTTTGTTATCATATGGTCCAACCTGTGCCTCTTCAGTGGATAATTCGAGCCATTAACATTTATTGAGAGAATTGATAAGTGTGGCTGAGTTATATTCATCTTATTTTGTGAAAGTTCATTGCTTAGTTTTATTCTTAGTGCTATTGTGGAAGCTAGGTTATGTCCTTTAGTTTGTGAGTGTCTACTTTGCTGGTGGTCCATTGTGATGGTCAGAGTGGAGAATAGGTCTAAGTATTTCCTGTAGAGCTGTTCTTGTGGTAATTTCCTCAATGTTTGCATATCAGTAAAAGAATTGATTTCTCCATCGATTTTGAAGCTTAGTTTAGCAGAATATAGAATTCTGGGCTGAAAATTGTTTGTTTATAAAGGTTAAAGGTAGGTGACTATTCTCTTCTGGCTTGGAAAGTTTCACCTGAAAAGTTTGCTGTTACCCTGATGGATCTGCCTCAGTAGGTCAATTAGTACTTAGTCCTGACTGGTTGCAGAATTTTCTCTTTTGTCTTAACTTTGAACAGGTTCATTACAGTGTGTCTTGGAGATACTCTATTTGTGTCAAGATGATCCAGGATTCAATATCCCTCTAAAAAGTATCTTTAATGATATTTGGGAAATTTTCATTTATGATATCCTCCAGTAGGGCTTCTATTCCTTTGTGATGTTCTTCCTCCCCTTCTGGGATCCTTATAATTTATATGTTTGAATGCTTTGTGAAATCCCATAATTCTCTGAGTGAATGCTTTCTCTCTCTTTTTCTACCTCTTTAACTACCTGGGTGGGCTCAAGAGATTTATCTTCTATCTCTGAGATTCTCTCTTCTCCAGGTCTAGTCTGTTATTGATACTTTCTACTGAATTTTTAAGTTCCCTAATTGGCTCCTTCAATTCCTTAAAATCTACCATATCATTTCTATATTCTTTATATCTTGCATCCAGTTTTTGGTTCTGTTTTTCCACTTTCTAATCAATTCACTTTATTGCCTTTACCATCCATATTTTAAATTCCCTTTCTGTAATTTCCATTAATTATTTATAGGTGGAATCATCTGTGGTAGCTGCCTCATGGTCCCTTGAGGGTTGCTTTGTCTTGGTTTTTCATGTGGCCAAAATTTTTCTGTTGCTTCTTCCTCATCTGTGTTTTCTTCTTCTTCACTCCCTTTCCTTACTTTTTCCTTCTCCCTACCTCCTTCACTTTAAATTACTCTGTCTTAGAGCTTAGGTGTTGAAGTGGACTTCTGATATCAGGCCAAGATAAATACCAGGGTAAATAGCAAGAAGAGAGAAAGATAAGAAAAAGATAAAGAGAAAAAAGAAAACAAAATATGGGTGGGGTATAAGAAAAGAATTAAAGAGGAGAGAAGAAGGACAGAAACAGAGAAAGAGAGTGACAGGGGGAAAAGGTGGTGATCAACAGGGTGTGATGACCACACCCACAAATGTAGGCTTTTGGGGGGCTGGGGCTAGGCAGGTCCCTTGGAGTCAGGAGCTCCTTATCAGCCTGGGCAAAAGCAAGACCCCACCTCTACCAAATAGGAGAAGAAAAATAAATCTGGAGTATGTTGCAGTGGGGACCTACCAATACTGTCTCCCAAAGGCCAAAGCTAGAAAGTTGCCCCAGACTGTGATGTCATGACCTCCTTGAAACAGAGCAATGCTGTGATTCCTCTAGCTAGACCAATTCCTTAACACCATAGCACTCAGAGAAAAGGAAGACAAATAATAAAAATCAAAACAGATAAAGAAAATTAAAAGTACAGTTATAAATGATAAGGGAAAGAAGGGATATCTTAATTGTTGTATGATAAATTTATGCAGGAAAGATGAGAAAAGTAGAAAAATATCTACCAAGAAAATGAAAAAAAGGAGAAGTAAAAAAGGAGGAAAGAATAAAAGGAGCTGAAAAACATATCAAAATTGTAGGAGCCCTTGCTATTGAAGAAATTAAAAATGAAAAAATACAAATGCAACCAGACAAAAAGAACAGAACCAAAAATAGCAACAACCATAACAACAAAGAAAAGGGAAAAAAAAACAACTAAAGAACAAATTGTGAAAAGGAGCAAAAAATGGAAGAAGCGTGTAGGGGAGGTGAGTGTGTGTGTGTGTTATTTTTATGGATATGGCAATATGTTGCCTGGACACTCAGTGGTGCTGTGGTGTTAGGAGAAACAGAACATACACACTGCTTTGCTTCACATAAAATGGAAGCTGAAAGCCACTTTCTAGTTCCAAAGGAGATTGGGTCCTATCTTCCTGACTCCTTTGCCCTCAGTCCAGGCCTATTCACTTTGTCATTCAGTTCCTGTGTGATTGGGGTCCTTCCTTACGAGGTACATCAATCAGTGTCCCCTGACAATAATAGGGACTTCTCCAGGATATAGGATCTACTCAATTCACCCCAGGGATGGTTGCCTGAGCTCTGTATGTGTGCCATAGCCAGCTGTGCACTAAGACCCAGTGGAACTGTTCCTCTAGCATGGCCTTCCCACAATGGCAGTACCCAGTTGGCAGTCAAGCTGATGGGAGAACCATTGTACCAAGTATTCAATCTCAGTGGCTAGACTCTGTTCAAGTCCTGTCACTCTTCTAAGCAGTTTAAACTGCTCACTGGAGCAGTTTAGTCCAAAATCAATAAAATGCAACACACCCCTTTCCTGTCCCCAGATCACATGAAGGCTGGTCGGCAGGCCCCTGCCTGTACACAAGCACTTGCCTTCTGTGCCAGGTCTCCTTAGCTCCAGACCTTCTACCAGCTCCTGGAGTCCATCATTGCTTCACTGTGCCCTTGGAATGGGAACTTACTTCCTGGTAAGTTTCCCCAACCGGAGGTGGCTGCAGTTCTAGTTCCCCTGCTTCCCGATGAGTGGCTAGTAAGGGGGTGTTTCTAATTCTCCATCTTGCTCCACATTGTGTATTTCAGTATTGATATCAAGTTAGTACAGAGTTTATGGTATGGCAGGGGTATGGCATGGTATGGAGTTTAGAATTAGTCCTATTTTTTATTACTGACTCTCAAGCAACCTGAAACTACATTTATCTGGAATCTACAAATTCTCATGGGTGCCAGATAATGGAGAGATTACTGTATTCTGGTTTATTGATTGTCTTCTTTTTTAAGCATCAGTACATTACCATCTTGATTATTATTCCTATAAAAGAGATTTTAAAATCCGAAAGGTCTATTGTTATCACATTTTCTCCTTTTCCTTAGAATTTTTCTATCTCTTATTGATTATCTATTTTCAATATTTACTAAGAATTTATTGTGTAATCTCTCACCGAGAGCTAGGTATTTTCATTGGAATTGCATTAAATTTATAGATTAATTTGTGGAGAATTCATGTAAGGTTGAATCCTTTCAAGAAATATGACATGTTTTAAGTAGTATATTATGAATGATAAAGTATCAATAAGAGCAATTATTTATACAGTTAGAATAAATTCCAGGCTATCCATAAGCATTCACAGTTATGAAACTCAGATACATCATCTCTTGAATGAGAAAAAAGGGTAACACAATTGTACTTAGCTCCCTAGAAATTGCACATACACCCTGGCATATGTTATCTCTCCACTCAAGGAAGTATATTGTGCATATAAACATCATCCATCCTTGTGTCACATTGAGGGGAAAGGTTTTGAATTGCAGCCAGAACATATGCTCTTATTTATCTAACACAAATTGTTCTACTGCATTGATCTTTTCCTGGAATACCACCTTTTCAGATCAGTATTGGCCTAACTTGCTGCTATGTTTTTATAGGTTTGCATGGACCTTTTATTCATTAGCTCACATAGGGTTACAAGTTAGCATAGCTCCTAGCTATTTAAGGGCCACAAGACTATTCTTAGAAAATAGCAAAAATCAGCATTTATATGTATAATCATATGAAAAAGGAACAGTTCTCATTTTTCTTATATTTTCTCTTGATTTTGCTTTTGTTTCAAAGTAATACTTTAGGGACAGAAGAAAGCATTAAATAGACTGTGTGGTATCCACAACTGAATTCAACATGGGTTTGTTTTCACTAACATATAATGAATGCTAACATGGGTAAAGATGGTGGGGATCCACCAAGGGGAATAAAGAGAAGTTAAGTCTCTGCATGTAGGAAAAGCATGGTGCAAAGCAAATTTAGCTTGTAGTTTAAGAAACCACTTAAGTGTTTTTAAGATTATAAAATACAATTGTATCTTCATTTACCTTGGCAGTTCCTTATTTCATCTTTAATTACTGATAGTAATGTTTACTGTCCTGTATGTGTCAGTTGCTAATTATTTTATGTGCATTTTTCTCCTTGAATTCTGATATCTCTGTGATGTTGTTTCTTCTCCCTCTGTAAGTGAGGGGGGAAAAGCTTAGAAAAGTTAGATAACTTGGCCAAAGTCACACGGATTATGAATAAGGGAACCTCAGTGGAAACAAAAGCTCTTAACCATTAAGTCATGCTTAGCCTTTCATGACAGATGGAAAGACCTCGTTACATGTGTATTTTAACTCTTCATATTTTGACACAAAACATATTGGCAAAGTTATATAATCCAAGCATTTGTACTAACAGTTGCACAGTGACAACAGTCTAATCTTGTTTTAAGTTTAACAGTATTGGGATGTCAGAATGGGAAACTTTCTCTGGAAATTCCATTTCCCTTCATCAGATCCACATTTTGCTGAATGGAGACATATTCACACAACCATAGCATTTATTCAACAATTACTTTTAAAGCACCCATTATGCAGATAGCGCTGCACATCTCAGTAGCCATACTCTATAGAATCTGTGTGTCTTATTGCACCGGTAGTTAGGATTTCTTTTACCTAAAGTAGCTCTTTGATATCTGAAGCCATTTCATCTTATGTTAATGTGAGAGATATCCTCTGCAATTCCAATACCTTGTAAGAGCTATTCTAATACTACAGCTACATGCGTAGGAAAATGTGGCATATCTGATTCCAAAAGAATAATCTTTTATTTTCTTAAAAAAAAGAATAGTCTTTCTGGACATCTACAACTTGGGAATAAAAAACTTGGCAAATTATTGTGAAGATTAAATAAACTAATATATGTGAAATTCTTAAGAAAATGCTGGATACATAGTACCCTCTCAAGGAATGGTATACTGTTGATAGCTCATTATCACAGCTATCATTATTATTTATAGGTACGAATGTGGGTTATCTTGATTCTTCCTCCCCACGCTGAGAATCGGTGAGAGTGAGGAGCCCCTCAATTGTGTACCTTAGTGTCTGCTACTGAGTCAGTGAGCACTGGGTGCAAGGGAGATGAGGAGGCAGTGTGAAGAATGAGAGGGAGAGAAATGGGGAGAAAGATGAAAAAGTGCAGCAGGAAGGGAAAGGGAGAAGCTGTAGAGAACATCTCTACAACCTAGTTACCTGTCATCTATTTACCTTGGATTGCCTGACCCAAAGTTGACAACGAACAGAGCAGACATTGGAATTCACACCAGCTCTTTTCAAGAAAATAGACTTTGATCATTACAAAACTTCTGAGGGAGAGAGAGAGAGATAATTACCATCTGTGTAGTTAATTCTAAATCATTAAGCTTCTCGTTTATAATCATTAGGTTTTGAGATAGAGAAGTGTCATGGAAATGCATGAAGTGATAACGATGGTTGGAAACGAGGCACTAAATAGCTAGTTCACTAAGGAAATAGGCCGTTATTTTTAAACATTCATTAGATCTTTAAAAAATCATGCTGTATTAGTTAGAAGAAAAAGTTCTAAACCTTTTATGTCCACATAAACAAGGCTGGATTGAAAGTTCTCTGCCTCAAAAGAATGGAAACAATAGAATACATTGTTCTATTGACCCCATATTTGTTGAGAGTCTACAATGTTCTTTCCATTGGGCTTGGATGCTACAGGTGTACAAGAAGAGATGAGTCCCTGGCCCCAGGGGCTGTCTAGTTAGAGCTAATAGGCATTTATTGATGAAACTTTCCTCCCTCCCCCAAACACAGCAGACAGTTAATGTTGTCCCGGAAGTTAATTTATTCCTCCACACACACAAACACACACATATTCCTTCTGTTTCATGAGCCAAATCATCCAAAGGGCAGTGGCATCTTATACATGTATGTAGTGGAGAAGGAACAAATACATTTATCGGTGTGGGAAATTAAGGGTAGTGGAGAGTCATTCACATCTTCCCATATCTTCTGTCCTAATCCTGTCCGGAGACACCTGGCCTGATTAACATGCAGGAAGTTTGGCCATGTTGCCCTAGTCTAGCCTTAGTTCCTTCACTTTTTCCCCTGCAGAAACATCTACACATCCAGGCAAGGGGTATATGTCTCCTGAATGAGACATGTATTCTGAATACCCTGACCAATTATGCCAACCACACGCTAGTATAATTACCGTGACGTATTTTCCAGCGTGGGCACATTTAGATCAGCGTGGTGTCCTGCTACAGACCCTGCTTTCCCTTTGCCTACAGCAATTGTGGGCACAACCACTATACCTGTAAGGATCATATTGCAGAACAGCAAACTCAAATAATAGAATTATGGGGCATATGGCTACAGCTTTAGAACTTCAATCTCCCCCTTCCATTTACAACTAAGAAGAAGGAGACCTAGAGGAAGAAATAATCACACTTACAATTCCTCCTTGGCTAATCACCGCATTACATTCAAATGTGGGATAAGAGCAGCCCCTCAGCGGTAGCCACCCTGACATCAGGACATCCTTCCTTCATACATATTAGCTAAGTATGTTTATATTTACTGAGTTTACACCCTTCCCACTTCCTCCCTTAAAATGTCAACTTATACTCAGCATGAGGCACTTTCTCATCTTTGTTCCCTCTGGCTCTCATCTTCCTAAATTCTAAATAGTAGCTTTTCTTTGTTCACAGCTCATGATTGTCCAGTCAGAGCTCTCTGGACCAGTTCCAAACTTAGCATGCACCCTCTGTTAGTTGTGTCAGACTGCTTAACCAACCACCACAAAATTCAGTGACGTAAGGCAATCATAGCGCAGGAGGCTGCAGGTCAGGGATGTAGGCTTTGCTCTGCTCGGTTATACTTATGGTATTAAATGGTCTGACTCACATGTCTGATACTTAGCTAGTGTGACACAAGTGACTGGGCCATGTGCCTCTCACCTTCTTGCAGGTTTACCGGGCCATATGTGTTTTTGTGGTGCTGGTAGAGGTTTAACAGAGTAAGCAAAAACATGCAAGACTTTTTTAGGCCTCTGCTTAAGCCAGGTCTGCTAATGTCCTACTAGCCAAAGCAAGCCACACTGCCAAGGCCAGAGTCAACAGGAGAGAACACTGCAGAATTACAGAGCAAAGAAGGGTGAAGAGGCAGGGCTATTGATGTGATCATCTTATCTTGTGTCCTGGATAAAAACTGAAATAGGACATGAAAATAATATTGAATTTGGCTGCATAGGGCCTCAGATGACCTTGAGGCATAGATTTGTATCTTTGATTTGTATGAGCCATCACAGGTTTATCTATCATAGAGAGCACTTTTTAGCACCAACTAATTATTGAGTGTTATTTTTTAATAAGGAACAGCTAGTATATAAATTAAATGCTATTTAATTAAATTCAGTAAGGATGTATTTACCAAATATGATGTCATGAATTAACACCTAGCCTATCAGGCAGCATAATTATAACAAAAGATGCCTTCTGAACCCCCGTGGCCCCCATCTTTCTAGACAGCATATCAAAAATATGAAAGACCCATAGGGCCTGAAGCCAAGGAGTTATAAAGTAGGAATCTTTCTAGTTTAATTGGTGATGGACTCAGGTGTCTGAAATAAAATACCAGACAGAATGAAGGAAGGATGGAAAGTTCAGGGAAGGAATTCTATGCCTTTCTAGATCACTGAGGTAGCCACATGAGGTGGGGACTGTGTGTATAACAGTTCCCCAATAGTTACTCCGAGGCTACAGTTGGCACTGCTCATGGGAATTAACTTGTAGTGCATATATTTTACATTCCAACGTTAGAAAGGATTAGAAGCATTCTGTCTGGAAAAGGACATGCTATCATTGAAATTTATCCAGTCTGCTGCACAGAAACAGGCTGTCTTGACCCTGGGAAGTAGATGGGGAGCCCCATCATTAGTCAGCATAATTTATGAGGCTTCTTTAACCTACCTGGAAGTGCTTACATCACATGTTAGAGACCATCAACGACTTTCTCCATCAAATTGTTGATGAGAATTAACAACTAGGAGAGAATTAACTTTTCCTTGGTAATAGTCTTTTTCTTCTCCTTACCCACAGTGAATTTAAAAAAGAAATGAATCATATAATTCTATAGTGTGGCCTTGGGAAAGGGAAGGAGAAGAATGCTGTTATCCTGCCTACGATATAACAAAGGATGGCCTTTCATGAGCTGGAGATCTTAGCAGAGTACTACCTAGTCACAATAACCTAGGAAACATGAATGCTCCTACTTGAAAAGAAGCAAATACTTATCACACTAGACTCTCAACAGACACATTTTATGGAAAGCAAATCGTCTGACTTAAGGGTCCCGTCCCCAAGTTTCTTGCAGTTTTACAACACAGTTATGGCCTTAAAGATTCCACTAGGGGGAGCTCCCGAGCCATATTCTGTGGTTTATAACAAAAAGGAAGAAATGAGAAAAAACATATTTTGCTTTTCACTTTTTTCATTTTTCATGGCTTTTTTCTTTTGAAAGATTACAGAGTGGAATTATTTATCGGTTGGCATATTAAAGGAAATCTGGCATGTACAAACAAGCACTTCAAAGGTTTTTAGTAACACCTATCACAGGAGGAAGAATTGATACCAGAAACCGGGAGTGTAAAAATTCGTGATGGTATTTTATTATCAAAGAGAAATGGAAGGGGCTTGTCTTCTTTAAAACCATGGCGAAAAAAAACATAACACATCAATTATTTGCACTGATTTGTTTATGAAGATATTTACCTTAAATCAAATGACTGGATTCTTTCAGTTCAAAATTTCTTTGTTCGGAGTGTGATAAGATAAAGTCAAGATGAAAAAATTTGAAGGAGTGAATTTCTAAGACTCGTTAACTAAATAGCTCTTGACATTGACACAGATATTTGAATGCCATTGGAGGTGGCGTCTCATGCATGTTACCTGGCTTCTGAAGGAAAAAGTTGGGAACTCCCTTGGTGGTAAGAACATATGAATTTCCAGTTCTATATGCTGAACACGAGAGCCAGAAGAAGCTGCTACCAAGAGCCTGAGAAGTGGGAGCTAGCCAGGTCTTCTACAGACATATGAGAACTCTTGAGGATGTCAGGAAAACCCCAGAACCAGTAGTCCTTTCCCAAATGAAGCCCAAAAGCACAGTGTGAATACATGGCAGGGCCAGGACCAGAATGCCTCCCTTCCCCCAGTGCCCAGGCACTCTGCTGCTGCTCCTTACTGTTCCTCTGAGCTGTCTTGAGTTCCTTCACTGTAAGCTTGCCTCTTAAAATTATGAAAGTGGTAAAGCTACAAATCCTGCTTAAAGTGGTGTAGTGCAAAGAACTTTAAATGAAGAATATCAGCAGACTCAGAATGCAATGTTATGTTGGCCGCTAAATTGTGTGACCTTGCTCTTTAGGCCTCATCATTTTTGTCTGTAAAACAAGGAGGGTAGAAAGGACAGTCTCCCTGTTCTACTATGATCATCCACAGGGCATATTAATTACTCTTGGAAGCTCAGGTAAACTTGAGAAAACAATCCTAGGTAGTAATCGTGCCTCCACCTCTCTCATAAAAACGTAGTTGTCATGGGGAAGTTGCTTTGGTGATCATCGTTCTAATAAAGCAACCCATTAGAAAGTTTTATTTGGGAATGTAGAAATCAAGCTTCTATTGGGGCCATTTTAAATTATTATTAAGAATTCCAGGGGAGGCGGCGCCTGTGGCTCAAAGCAGTAGGGCACCAGCCCCATATGCCAAAGGTGGCAGGTTCAAACCCAGCCCCGGCCAAAAAAAAGAACTTCAAAAAAAAAAAAAAAAAAAAGAATTCCAGGGGAATCACATTTTAAACGAAATTGGTAGGCTGTCAAAATAATCCAAATACCATTAAAATTGAAGTCTACTCTGCAAAGAAAAAGGTTATTCATGATATTAGATATGGTGGTGGACCATTTCCATAAAGCCAATGTTTATTATATGTTCCATATTTACAACAGTATCAAACTCATTAGGAGATGATATCTGAAGAGGGTTATTTGGGGAATTTCAAAGGAAGGCATATGAGAGGATGGCTCTGAATTTATCTATTTGCTCAGTTCCTATGTGGGAGTGTTTCGTGAATATTCACAATAAAGTGTTCAAGAATTGGTTATAGAATCCCGACTTGCAGTGGGTTCATTGGAAATGTTTTGTTGCTGGTCTTTCTAACAGAAGATGGAGGTCTGCTGGTGCCTATGAGGATGTTATTATTCTGAGCTGTGGGGATGTTATTATTCTGAGACTGAATCTCAGCAGGATTGAGAAAAGGGGCCTCAACTGCAAGAAGACAGAAAATGTTGAAGAAAGGGATAAGTGCTTAGAACAGTAAAATAAATGTAGGGAGAGAGAAACCACAGACTGGAGGCCCCCATGATATTTTAGTTATGACTGTTTGTTAGTGGCAGAAACCAACTCAGGGCAGCTGAAGCAAAGGGGTATTTATTATGAAGGTAGAGGTCGCCTCATCAAGTCCAATGGCAGGAAAGGCGCTAGGTCTCAGGAGCACCTGGGCTGAAGAGCTGGACAACTACCAGGAAAATTCCCTTTGTATCTCTTTCCTGAGTCCTTCCACCCCTTCCTCTCCTTCTGCTTCTCTATAGACGTGGAGGAAATAAGACAGACATTCCATGTCCCCTGCACTGACAGTTTCTCAGAAAAAAAATAAAGTCCCATCAGACCGACTGGTTGTTTCTATCTCAGTGCCAAATTCTTGGGGTGAAGGATCTGAGTGGACTGACTGGGGACACGTGCCCACCTTCATTTGAACAACTCTGGCTTGGGGCAGGGGACGGGGCGCACGCTTGCTAGGTCCTCTGCTGGCATGTCACGGTAGCTGTCAGGGGACTCGTCAGGCCGGGAGCAGTGGAGTATCAGATGCAGAAGGGGGCTGGGTAGCCTAATGGTTGAAAGCAGGGATTGGGACCAGATACCTTCACGTAAATCCCAGCTCTGCCCTTAAAACCCATGTGAGTTTGGGCAAGTTCTGTAACCCTCTCCACCTTAGTTTCTTCAGCTGTAAAATGAGGGTGCGCATAGCATTGTTGAGAAGATGGGAAATAACCCACTAATCCATGTAAAATTGGCAGCACAGTGCTAAGAACATAACTAATAAATATTATGTGTTGATATTGTAATTATTTAAAGGTGCAGCTATTTAAAAAGAACATTTCCCAAAGTTACCCTGAGTTCAGTTTTTGAGGCTGTAGAATTTGTTAGTAACCTTACATTCTGCAATCCTCCCCTTTTGGTTGTTAGGTGTAGACATTTCATTCAAAAGTCAAGTTTCATACTAAGGGTCGAGTGAGTTTCAGAGGACCCCTCACTCCCCTGGCATGCCTGGTACCTCTGTGAGAACCTCTACCCTCACCAAAGTTTTCTGGTACCTCTATGAGAACCTCTGCCCTCACTTAAATCTTCTGCTCTGCTTTATATGTCTCTGACTGTCCTCTATTTTCCACTTTCAAAAGGACCTACCATCAATATTCTCATCCCATCACCCTCACTTTGACTCATTTTCTTTTCTGTACTAACAACTTTATCTCCAAACAGCTTCAAGCCTGCATATCCCTGAAACCTTCTTACCTTCTTAAAAATGTAAGAACCGCCACTCCCTCAGGGAGAATGCTTCAGCCATTAAGTGCTATAGGCAGCAAGGACTCTCCATTCAGGAAAAAAAGAAAATACCTACTTTGAGAATCTATGCCATATTTACTAAGAATATTATAACATGTGATCATTCAAAACTAATTTCTGAATGTAACACTGTATAATAGGCATAATGAATGGGTTGACTGCTAAATGTACAAGGACTTCAGAATACATCTGTTCTACACAAGTTTTTCATTTAAAGGAGCTAATTATATCCATAACAGCAACCTTGGGTTAGTGTGGGCTGTTGACCGTGAGTCGGCAATGGCTTCATTATGTAGGACGGGGTGTTATAAATGGTGGTCATTAAGACAGGGTTTACCTTTATTTAGGGGCCAAAGATACAAAATGCGGAGTTTCTCAAATTGGGCATTCTGGGAAAGTTCCAAGTTGATGGAAGAGGATGAAAAAGAATAGCTTTGAAAAACTGTGTAGTGGTAGCAATAACAAAGATGAGGGGTCCAGCCTCCCTCCCCACATATTTTCCCTGCTGTTTTCTTTGCCTAGTGACTGCACCGATTGGCCTTTGATCATTTCCTCCTTTTCTTCGTCTCATTATCTTCATATTTCCTGCCAACCTCTTCATAGTCCCTGTCCAAATTCAGTGTGAGGCAAAGGAAAGGGTGGCCTGTTACACTGTCCTTAAAAGCCTGAAAATCATGTTTATAGCTTTATTATCATGAAAAGTAAAAATATGAGGTAAGATACGAAAATGTTAAGAGATGGAATGAGTTCGACAGGGAACTAGACACACCGTTCTCACCCTGGGTTGAGAACAGTGGGTGGCGGTGAGTGGGGATGCATAATATGTTTGAAATGTTGGGAGAGGGGACATTTTTAGTTGTCTGAAGGGGTCACCGCTTTTGGTACCTGCAGCACCTGGATGTGCACTGACTTTCCACAGGCACAGGGAAGCTCTACTCAGTGCAAATGTGTCACATTCCAGATGCCCGTCGTGCCACTGTTAAGAAACCTGAGTGCAGTAAAATATACTCATTGTTTAAATCAGAGGCCACAAGGTGGCTATTGAGCCAATGACCATGACCAGTGGATGTGTTTTATTTGCCCTGGAGCATGTTTTATAAAAATTTGAATTTGAATGATGGGGAGTCATAGTTTCCCCTTTCCCCGTCAGGTGCCCTTCTCACCTGCCTGTTGTTTTTTGCCATATCGTTCATTTCTGCTGCCCACTTGGAACTTGAAAGCATTCGAATCTGCAAGCCTATTTGGGCATCATGCATCTGTATTATCTAAGTGAAAAGCAAACCCTGAATTCTCTCTGGCATTGGATTAATTTTTTCTCTTCTGGCATTTGTGAGTTATTTGGCTGTGTGGATCTTTCCTGGCGTTGTTAACAAGGGGCAATGCCTGGGACATTATAAGGAACTTTCATTCTCTGACTTCTTTTATGCTCTGATGTGGATTTATTGGTTTCCCCTTACAATTTACCTAAGCCCCTGTAGAAAGCATTTTTATTTTATACATTTGTTTGTACATGATTTGTGCCATTTCTAAAAGGCTTTGAGGCATTTTACAGTAACAGGACAATTAAAAGTAGAAACAGAACCATTTAAGAGCTCAATTAAAAGAAGTAGAACTTCGAGGATTAATTTGTCACTTCAGTCAGACATTTAATTTGGCTCTGTGCTTGCTTGGATAAACCAAAGATTGGATTATACGATTCTCATTGTCCAATTAAAAGAAGCATGCACCTTTGGGAGGACAGACCTCTTGAGCTTATATTGAAGTCTAAAAACATTTTATTCTATGAATTTTTATAATGTGACTATTCCTATTAATATCTGAAGTTTGTCTGTATTTAATGGAATAGCCAACAGACATTCTTTCCAGAGTGGCCCCTGGATTCTGAAGTGCAAAGATATGGAAAACCAATAAATGACTTATAAAATAAGTACCTTCAAAAATCTTTGGACATGTTTAATATACAATAAATGATTTTTAAAACAAGTACCTTTGAAAATCTTTGGACATGTTTAATATACATAGGACCAAGATTATAAGACAAGTTGAAGTTGATGCCTAAGTTTTTCAGACACCTTGGGTCATAGATGTTTTTAAGAAAGCCCATTAAAAATATGGCACTACAATTAGACAGTACATGGAAATGACACTGACAGATAACCCTCTTTTCATCCTAAAGTCCTTACTTGGTCAATCATTAGCTTGAATTTGCTTGTTTCAAGGATTTATAAAGCCTGGTTATTGCCATTATTTTGAGAAGAAGAGGCCTAGTGGCCTTCATGTTTTGTGACCACAGGCACAAAATGGCCTCTAGATATTTCCTGTCTGAGACAGTATGACGGATGAAAAGCGATGTGTTTGACTCTGTGGATACAGAGAGGAGAAAGAAGACCTGACTGTTGTTGCGTTTTGGAAACTTGGTTGGTCCCTGTTGCCACTGCTGCATTGACTAAGATGTGACACTGGGCAAGTTTCTTACCAAAACCTGATTTTTCTCTTCTCTTCTTGCTTTTTTCTGGGAAGCTTAAAGAGAAATTTAGAGCCACATTGTTCTAACCTACTTTTTGACTCCCAACACAATTCTTTTCTGCTCTTCCTCAATATATCCACATGGAATGTATTTGGCATTATATTCTAAGTGACTTCAAACTCTTTGGAAGTCAGAAAGGTACATACCTGCATTACACATAAATTAGATAAATAATATTTCTTTTTAATGTCTTTTAGCAAGCCTGCCATATTTCTATCTTCCACCTGACTGTTTAATAGGACTTTTCTAATGGCCACAATGGAGCCTTCCCAGTAATATTTCTTGAATATCTGGAGACCTGTTGTTTCTGACAGGGCTGTAACATATTTTCAAACAGGAGATCTTAGAAATTGTAGTGTTAAATGGCAGTGATCAAGGTTACATACTGATTTAGGCATTTCCTCTTCCTGTGTCCTTGGATATAACGTGTAAAACTTGTCCTTGCTCTGAGATGCCTATGAATATGTTAAACACTTGAGAACACACCTGTGGTCATGTAACTATTTGGGGAAATCACTAAGTCCTATAGACATGCACACTGGTGTAGCTGCATATATGTTCAACTTGGAGAGCCAAGGCAATGACCTTGGCAACCTTTGGAGGGGGAAACATCTTCAGTTCAATTCAGAGGTAGCTTGAGGGCAGCTGGGGAGCAGCCTGGCGGTCCCTGTGCTTTGTGAGAGCTGCGGGAGGCCCCTAAATCACCTATTGTTCAAACACCTATTCGCTAGCAAGTTGTGGTTATAAGATTATATGTCCATGGCAAGGTTTTGATGGTGCTGTAAACCACTCAAGCTAAGCTCTTATAATTTATTGAAACATCAGCTCCCCTCAAGGGAATTATAGGCTGATAATTACCATTTGTCCAGGTGCCATAAACCAACTCAGGCAGCTTTGGATTTCTCTATGGCAGAGCCGAATGCTATGTTGGAGGACGGAGGGAGACTTTTATCCAAATAAACAGCTTAACAAACAGGACCCCTGCCACCCTAGTGGGGTTCTCATATCCCCATCCCCTCTCCTCTGGCCTCACCATCCAGCCTTGCCTTAATCCCTGAAAATTCCCGCTCTGGAAGAGCTTCTGTGATAAGCAGCTTTCTTTGGCGAACACCTCCAGCTTTTGTTTTTATCATCCTGAGCTTTGTTTGTCTCAGGACTTCTGGCTCAGGCTCCACCCTCGTTTTCCCCTGGTCCTTTTGTTCTCCAGCATCTGCCTGTCTGCCTTGCCCTTTTCAGCAAGCAGGCCTTTTAGTGGCTCACTCACCTGGGGAAACATCTATCCTGCACAGGGACCCGCTGAGGTTCCCACATCAATAAAGCAAATTGACGGCAGGTTTAACACAGTTCCCAATTATTGTCTGCGGATGCTTTTCAGAACAAACAATCCTGAAACCCTTAAAAATACTCCCCTGGCGAAATAATCTTGTTGGGAGCTTGAAAAAGAAAACCTTAACAAAAAGAAGAATAGAAAATATTCCCTGGCAGGAGCTTGGCAACCGCAGACCTTACTCCTGTTCTGAGGGATAACAGCAGGAAAAAGTCCCAAAGCATCGTATCCTGACCCTGGGGTTACCGTCCTGGGACTTTCACTGAAATAGAGTCGGTGAAAGAACACATTTCCCTATTTTAGCATCACCGTGCTTATGACTTGCTGTATTTCTGCTCCTTCTGTCTCCCTTTTCCCCTGCTGTAGATCCAGGTGGTTGTATGTGTATACCCTGAAAGCTGCTCATCCCCTCCCATTGGTCCTGAGAGTCTCTCAGGCATGATCTCTAAAGCCTTTTCCAAAACTCTGGAGGTTGGTTGGTCCTCAAGCCCTTCTAGAAGGAGGAAGAGAAATCCTGAGAAACCCAAACCCGCCTGGTTATAGGGGAAGATTCGGGTCATGGTTGCTCTGTTCCTGCCCATCAGCTGCATCCCCTTTCCTTCCCCTTTCTACGTAAAGTGTTAGAAAATTAATTTCAAGACCTTTTCTAACATCTGTTAGTATTGTTACCCTTCTGGGCAGCATTGCTAATGCAAGTTATCCCAGCAAGGTTAGGAGAACTAAGTCCTCTCCATCCTCAGCCACTTGACCATGTCCATCTGCAGGGAGGGCCAATCGGCCACATGTAGCAGGTCCCTGGCCTGCTACAGCACAGTCCATGTGATCCCCGCAGGACCTGCCAGGTTGCCTGGGGTAACTGCTGTCCTGAAACTCAACTGTGCTCATCAGGGTATGTCCTGAAGGACACGGGGAAGGTCAGTGTCTGGAGCTGCGTTGGGTGAGGGGAGGCGTCTGTGGGTTTGCTCTCTTTTTCTCTCTTGAGAGGAAATTCCGTCTTGTTCTTGCATCCACCCGGAGAAGGGGGCTGAGCCTCTGCACGGCTTACAAACACAGCAGAGAGGAGAAAGAAAGCAGAGCTTTGAATCGCTGTTTGGTGTCTCAGCAAGTCCAGTTAGTCTCCTGCTCCCCAACTTGCATCCACTCGCTATGAACAGGGTGATACTTCTGTACCTTTTTCTCACATAGGCCAAATACTCATTCCAAGGAGGCAAAAAAGCCTGCCAAAGGTGGCTAAATATAAGAAGGCAAAGCTGGGGCGAGGCAGATACGAGCTTTCTAAAAGCAGAGCAAAACTTCTTGGAGCTATTCTGCTCTGAGGGAGTGGAGAGCGAAGAAGTGAAGGTCTGAACTTCAAAGAAATGTAAATAAAACATTCCTCCTGCTCTGATTTTAATCTTTTCATTGGCTGCTTTCTGTGAGGGCTGCCTAAGTGAGTGGATTTGCCTACTCCTTCAATAAATGAAAGCTTTTCAGAACAGGATCATCAGTGGGGACTCCTTACCCCGGGAAACTGTAATTGGAGGTAAATATGAATTCCAGAGGAAGGCCTTTGAGCCCAAGAAGTTCGGCGACAATATGCCTCCAAGGAGCCACTTCTTTTCTTTTCCATATCCGTTGAAAGCAGATTGTGGGAGCAGAGCTTATCTCCCATTTTTATCCGTTTCAACAATGCTCTGCCTACTGCTAGTTTAACTGAGCTGCTTTAAGCTCAACACAAAAAGCTCTTTTCAGAGCATCTAGCAGATAACTTTTTTAAAAAGAAGGAAAAAAAGGAACCCTTTCACACAGCTCTCCTGGTACCCTTTCATGAGGTGGGGCTCTGTACAGGCAGCCGGGCCTGAGATGGCTTTGCAGGACAAAGACAGGACCAAGCCCGAGGACTGCATTGGTGCTTTCGGGTTGCCGCCACACTCCTGCCCTTACTGTCCGCCCTTTCTGTGGTGTCCGCCCTCCCCTCCCCACGGATGGGCCGACAGGGGCAGCTGTGATGTTCTCTCACTTACCTCAGTCAGTAAAGTGTAGTGGATGTCTACCTGTGTCAAATCGGGTCAAGTTCATCAGGCAACGGCATCTAAAATTTATGGCCTCATCTGGAGACTCACTAAATTGCCTATGACTGAGGTGATAAAAAAGAGGATTCAAACAGAATGGTGTCCAGATTCTGCTAGAAGTGGGTGCATAGTTGGTGTTCTTCCCACCGGTGCCAAAGTCGGACTGTGCTCTCTCCACCGAGGGCACGGATCTCTGGACTCCTCTCTTCCTTCCACACAAGGGCAAGGGCGGCGCCTACTCTGCGCTGCAGCTGAGGAGATTTCTGAGAACTCTGGAGTTTATTTTAAAATCTCTGAACATCACTTTGAAGTAAGGCTACTTTGAAGTAACTCTGAACCCGCTTCTAAAGAGTGGTGACGGCCTGAGAGAAGATTAAAAAGACTCTAGATGGAAGAATAGCCATCCTGTCCTCTCACCAGTCTACCACGTTGGCAAGAACGGGGTTTTCTGAGAGACTCATTGAGGATGGCTCCAGGCCCTGGCTGAGAATCGCACTCCTGTCAACTCAGTCCTGAGGAAAAAGGCAAACACTGGTGACTTCATCTTAACCTGTGATGTGGTCACACTACCCTACTCCACCCTGTGACCCTGATGGCCTGCTGGCACTTCCTCTGACATTTGCCCGTCAATGCCAGGGCCTCCTGGTGGCTCTGACCTTGGTCAGTGTCACACCCTTTACTTCCAGAATGAAGCCTCCTGCTATCCTTATCACAGGTCAGTTTCCCCAGAAGGCACCTCTGAAGCAGACATCAGTGTGCAGAGATTGTGGAGGGCTCCAGGGATCAAGACCCGTGGAAGAGAGAATGGGGAGGCAGGAGGGTACAGAGGGAGAAGCTAGGCCACAGTACAGCTCCATGCAAAGGCTCAGCTGCCCCTAAGGGTCGGAGACTCTAGAGTCAGAGAGGCTGCTTTCCATGTTGTCCTCAACTAAGACAGTAGGGCAGACCTTTATGGTGTTTATATCCTTGAACTCCCCTGGAAGGAAGGGTGTCCTTGGGGAAGGAGGCTTTCTCCAACCCAGGCAATCTCCATGGGTAGCTGACAGTGGAAGGCTTTCTTTGCAGCAGCAGGAGGAATAAGTCCTCCATTCCTGAAGAGAGATGAATGCCAGGCTTCCCACCCATCACTGCCTCCCAGTTAAACCATTAGGTGGACCTGATAGAGATTTTAAGGAGAGGTACTTAGAGAAGGCAGACGATGTCCACCAAGAGTGTACGACTTCTTCTCCACACAGCAAGTACCTGGCTTGCAGGTTGTAAGCAATCAGCAACCACTGCACCCTTGACTCAGCCTGTCATATCAAACCATGGTCCCAGCCTGGCTTCAAAAGCAGAACTACCCATGACGGATACTTCAAACCTCACTGAAGCACATCAGATGTCCATCTTCTCCAGGGGCCCTGAAAACTGGTTCTGCCAGCTGGAGAGCACAGAGCCAGCATTTAGACTCAACAGGAAGCTTGCATTTCAACAGAGAAAAAAAATATATAAATATTTATCTAATCACATAATTAAAGGCAATCCACTGCCCCATACAGTTGCAGTCTAAATGACCCACTTCATTAAAATGCAGAAGTTCTTGTGAAATACTTTAAATTATTTTTTCAAAAGGCTCTTTCCTCCATGGCTTCATTTCTTAAAACAGGAAATAACTATTTCTCATAAACATGCAACATATATAAGGGTGTGTGTGTTCATCTAACTGCATTTTGCTTTTACTTCTCCCCTTTTTACTGTAGAATACTATCGGTTACTGATACTTAACAAAGACATTGCCAGATAGCGTCATGAAACCTTTCATCTGTCACCATTATGGGGCAGCAGGTAGATTTGCCTACACAGGTGAGGGAAGTGGAAAGCTAAATTATTCAGTGAATTTGATTAATGTTTATGTCAGAGCAGGAACTAATGTATCAGTAATGGGGAAGTTCAATTAGTGCCTTAATTAATTAGACTCCTGTTTTTAGCTCTATTGTAAAAGATAATTGTTAGCTTTACTTAGGACCTGGGTTAGGGCCTTGATTACAGGTATTTAAAAAAATTCAATGCATGGGAGATTAAGGCTCTGGAAAAGCTAGAAGTTTGTGAAAATAGAAAATGCCAGTGAAAATTTAAACACATTGTCATTTACTGACATTATGAAGGCCGTTATTGAAAGTTAGATCAAAGTTCAAAATAAATTATTATAACTGAAGACAGAATTATAAGTAAGACTCCTTTGATGCACTATCTTCCTCTTCCACTTGAGTTTAGGGCCATTATTAAATGCACTACCAAGACAATATGGAATCTTGCAGTTCACTAGGAGGCTGACTTCAGAATCCCTTTCTCTCTGTTTCTGCTGGGAGCTTTTTGTAATTATAATGATAATAACACCTACTAGCAAAAATTAATATCATGGAGGTTTAATATGACAACAAAATGGAGTAGTAGCCAGCAAGGGAGCTGGCATGGTTTAGATTTCTCTCCCTACTCACTGATATGGCTTATTCGTATCTGGAAGCCAGAGTGGTTCAGAAGCCTAAGTATCTGCATGCAGACTTCCCCTTTTGTTTCTTGTTTTCGTCTCACCTCTGGTTCTCAGGCTTCATGTGCACAAGGATTTCCACATAGGAATATACTCTTGAAACTAGGATAGCTATACCTCATGGACCAGTGAAGGGATTTTCAAGGGCAATTTTGATTATAGTAAAAAGCAAATCAACTATTGAGCCACTTGGGCCAGGAAATCAACTCAAGATCAAATCTTTTATCCAAACTAACCATTCTCCTCAGCTCTGGCTTTAGAACATGATCCATGTTTGTGGTTCTGATAAAGTACTGAAGTTTACAAAGGACTTTCTTTTTAATGTTGAATAACATAGAGAGTATTTAACATTGGTCACATAAAGTAGCATGCTTAATCTTTGGCATCTGGGGATGCTTTTCTGAGTAAAAGACAGAAGTCCAACTAAGTCTTTAGACATGGAATTAATTCTTAGCCTGCCTCTTTGATGCTATAGCCTCCTCCTGCAGGCTGTGACTCTTTTAAATTACTGCCGTGTTTGTGAAATGGGATTTGACAGCAAATTTTCTTCTAACTTTAACCATGGATACATTTTTCTAAAAGGAAGAAAGCAAGAGTCTTCAGAGGTGTCCAATCATTTTTTTTTCTGTGCCACACATTGGAAGAATAAGAGTTTCCTGGACTACACATTAAATACACAAACACAGATGAAAGCTGATTAGCACAAAAATGTCTGTGCATGTTTTGACACCACAGATAAGCAAAAACAGTCCTCACAGAATCAGTATGTGGCCTGTGGGGCTTCAGACTGGATGCCCCTGGTTGACTGTGTACGTACAATGAGAATGACACTGTAGCTATTTTCAAAACACAACAATGGCAATGGCCCCAAATAAGGCAAAGAAATAAGAGCAACATTTATGACTATTAATATAAAACATGTAAATATATAAACCATGCGTTTACAAAATTTATAACATAATGCTTTAAACTTTCTTCAGTAGCCTATATTTGCACCTTTGTTACTATTACCTGTGAAGCACATGAAGATCTAGGCAGAAAAAAAAGACTTCAAAGAATTAAGTTTGGTTAAAAAGTAGAAAAAGCATGATGCTTTTTAGTATGGTCATGTTTATGCAACACTATTATGAACATTGTTGTTATGCTTGGGATTTTATAGCTTTCAATTTTGATTTAGGCCTGTTTTTGGTAAGTAACTTCCTTATTTGTCTATCTTTTATCTCTCTTTTAATTGTTTTATACATTAAAATAGACATTATCTCTCTTTTAACTGTTAAATAATATAATAATACTGATAATTATACATTATCTCTCTCTTAACTGTTTTATACATATAAATCTTTCATATTTGACATTATGATCCCTTTAAGGCTTCTGAAGTCACTTTTTAAGTGTATGAGTGTGTTTGAGAAGGAGGATAGTGGTAGCAAGCAAATAAATAAACACATCTTAAAACACATGAAGGCGAATGCGGCCTGGGCCCACTTGCAAGGCCCTACTTCAATAGCAAGTGAATGCAATCGGGAAGAAAGCTGTTTGTAGATTCTACGTCTATTAAACATATGTATTCAGTGCACATGTTCATGGGACTGACTGGATAGACTTCTCATTGAGCAGATTTGGCTCCTGCTTTCATGAGATCCCTGGGAAAGACACAAAAGAGGTTACAAGCTCTCACCACTCCATGAGGTAAGTTAGAAATATATGTGCTTTTGGCTCAGCGCCTGTGGCTCAACGGGCTGGGGCGCCAGTCATGTACACCTGAGCGGGCGGGTTCGAATCCAGCCCCGGCCCACCAAACAACAATGACGGCTGCAACCAAAAATAGCCAGGCGTTGTGGTGGGCGCCTGTAGTCCCAGCTACTTGGGAGGCGGAGGCAGGAGACTTGCTTGAGCCCAGGAATTGGAGGTTGCTGTGAGCTGTGATGCCACAGCACTCTATCCAGGGTGACAGCTTGAGGCTCTGTC
>CAUYRH010059494.1:0-53573 GCA_963574655.1 Perodicticus potto | reverse complement strand
AGGCAGGAGAATCCCTTGAGCCCAGGAGTTGGAAGTTGCTGTGAGCTGTGATGCCATGGCATTCTACCCAGGGCAACAGCTTGAGGTTCTGTCTCAAAAAAAAAAGAATATCTACTCGGGAGGCTGAGGCAAGAGAATTGCCTAAGCCCAGGAGTTGGAGGTTGCTGTGAGCTGTGTGATGCCACGGCACTCTACTGAGGGCGATAAAGTGGGACTCTTTCTCTCCAAAAAAAAAAAATGAGAATTGCATATGATTCCAAAGTATATTTGCCCCCCAACACTATGCTGGGAAGCCTGACTTTCCCCCACAATACAGCCACACTACTTATAAAGGGAACTTCTTAAGGCTGAGGCAAGAGAATCGCCTAAGCCCAGGAGTTGGAGGTTGCTGTGAGCTGTGTGATGCCACGGCACTCTACTGAGGGCGACAAAGTGGGACTCTGTCTCTACAAAAAAAAAAAAAAAAAAAAAAGAATAGCTATAAAATCAAAAAAATGGGTATTTTCCAAAACAAATTAGTAAGAAAAGTGCCATTGCTTCATATTGTTTGCAAATCTTTTCTTTATTTTTTTGGTTAGAGACAGAGTCTCACTCTGTCACTCAGGTTGGAGTGCAGTGGCATGATCATAGCTCACGGCAACCTCAAACCCCTGAGCTTAAACCAACCTCAGCCTGCTGAGTAGCTGGGAATACAGGCTTGGGTCACCATGCCTGACTCATTTTTGTATTTTTTACCCAGGCTGGTCTCACACTCCTGGCCTCAAGCAATCTTCCTGGCTCAACCCCCTAAAGCACTGGGTTATAGATGTGAACCACTGCAATTGGCCACACATCTTATTTTTTCCCCACAAATCTTTTTAACATCTGACTTAATAAGAGACAGCTGGTTAGGTCTGCTGTCTTGTATCTTTTTTACATTCCGTCTGTTATGATACGCTCTTTTGGTCAAAGAAAATATGACCTCACAAATATGTAGTCGGAAAAGGGAGCAGTAACTCAATAGTCTATACAGATACTCTGGATGTTCCTTCATACACACCCAAACCTGATAAGTGGTTGTGTACAGTGCTGAGTCTGAACTGTACAGTGGGTGGACCTTGCATGGTGAGTGGATCTTTTACCTACACGTGTTTTTGTACATCGTGCATTGGTCATTTGCAAAATACCGGTTCATTGGAATACACAGATCTTCCAAATGTTGACACATTGTATTATACTGTACAAATTTAAAAAAACATATCTGTTAACCAGATCTCATCAGAAGTATCTTTAAGTATTGGGAAACTATCAAGTGCACAGTCATGGATAACACTTTTCCAAAATTATTCTTTTGAAACAGGTCTTACTCCTGCCCAGGCTGGAGTGGGTGGTGCAGTGGTGTGATCATAGCTCACTGCAACCTCAAACTCCTGGGCTGAAGTGATCCTCCTTTCTCTGCCTCCTGACCAGCTGGGACTACAGGTACATGCCACTTGTCCCTCGCTTACTTTTTTTGTACTTTTTGTAGAGACAGAATCTCACTATGTTGTCAAAGTGGTGTCAAACTCCTGGCCTCAAGCAATCCTTCTGCCGAGGCCTTCCAGGATGCTAGAATTATAGGTGAGAGCCACCATGCCTGGCCTGGAAACTCAAATTTTATCCTTGGCAATAAACAGTCAGTACTGTTTTGCTTGACGTAGCAGACTCACTTCATTAAAATCAAGAAAATGTATTACCCAAGTCTGAGCAGCCAGTGGGTCAGTTGTTCTTTCAAGTAAAAATAGTGTTCCATGAAAACAGTGACTATGTCTGTTCACCACTTGGACAATTGCTCAAGTGCTTAGGAGACAGCTTTATAGCTTTATATCTATAGCTTTAAACTAGAAGCTATAGATAGCTTTATAGCTTTATACCATGTTGTCACGCGTGGTATCTAAAAACATGAACTTGAGGGTTGACATTTGATACATTAGTAGTTGTTACTGCTCCACCAAGGACATTCTTAGAGCAAACCGGCTTTTTTTGTAAAGGTGCAGGGTGGAGAAGAACATAGTAAGAAGTGGTACAGGTCAGTGCCCAGATCCCCGCTGAGGTGCCCGAGTTTCACCCTCTGTAGCTTTTGCATCAATGGTGCAAATCGTCACACGGTGACAAAGGCAGCCCACGGCTTAGTGCTATTCTGAAAATAGTTTGGACCTCACAGAACCCTTGAAAGTGTCTTGGAGAACTTCAGGAATCCTCATAGTCCACACTTTGATCTATCAACTTTGATATTATTCTAAATACAAAGAAAAGTATTGACTTTTCAATTACAATGTCATTTATTAAATTCAAGTTCCTAAATTTTTTTCATTTATTACTTATTTAGCCACTCCCATTTTACAGTTTTCATTGAACTCTACAAATCAGGATTGGTTGAATTTTTTAACGGCTTTGTCATTCCAGGATAGCAGGCTGCCTATCAAGGTCCAAGCCATCATACAATTGTCATCGCTTCGGATATTTTTCCTTCATTCTCTCTCCAATTTATTTGATATATGATAGTAAATGTAAAATTTATCAAGGAACGATTAAAAGTAATTTACTTGATTTACAAATTTGTCGCATCATTGAGAGACAGTTGAACGTAAGGACTAAGAGCCAAATTAAAAAATTCTCTTAGTATTGACTGAAACGCTTGACTTTCTCCTTAGCATTAAACACTGACGCCATCTTCATAAAATCCAATAAGGTTTTCACATGCATATTTCTTTTTAAAACCTGTGTTTCTTGAGCACTGACAATCAAATTTAATACATACTTTCAGATAATGTTCCCGCTAGCTCTACATAATCCAAAAGGCTCCCTGCATAATCTTGAAAGTCTTAACATTTGCATTTTAAGTACATTATTCAGATGATTTTGTGTGGAATAATAAACATGGCATTGATAATCATGGAAAATTACAGCCTAACTCTTAAGTTTACCAAAATGTTGTAGTAGCCTCAGAGACGTATGCCCAGACTCCCCCTTCCCGACCTGGGAAAGCACAGTGGGCGGGGCCTCCGCAGCAAAGAGCAGGGACTGGGTGAGGAGGGACATTTCGGCTCAGTGTGGGGAAACTGTGATGTTTGGTCCCAGAGCGTTCAGCTGGGGAGGCCCCAACAGGCCAAGCCTGCATGTGCTCCCAGTGCTCCTCCTTCCGTCCAGTGCTGCCCTCCCTGATTTTTTCCCTGGGGTTAATCCCTAATAATCCTCTCCCAACCCAACTCCAGGTCAGCGTCTCTTTCCAGAGAACCTAGGACAGCTGTGTCATTCCAGTAGGGAGCACACATCCAGATTGCAATGACACGTAGTGTCTCCATATTGGTCTGACTCTTTTTTGAAGTTCTAGTAAATCCATCATGGCTGAAAATGCTCCATTCGTTTTAAGCCATACAGTAAAATCGGTTTAAATTGTTGAGGAGCTTCCAGGCAGCAGAACGTGTGGAGGGTTCCTGGGGGGTGCTCCCGCGCTCCCGCGCACCTCACCGCGTGGGTCTCTTCGCCTGAGACGCGCTCAGAAGAGCGCACGGGAGGAAGTCAGGTGCATGGACAGGAGTGCCGCGTCAGAATCGTGAACCGGCCACTTCCAGAGTCCCTTTCACTGTCTTTTTAAACACAAACCTTACCAGACGGGCTGAGAATAGGGTTGGCAGGGCCTACAGCACCTTCCTGGGTGCAGCTGCAACTTAACTTCCCAGCATTATCTCCCTCATTCCATCCCAACCCATCCATTCAAGCACTCGGTATCCTAGTTATGCTGAACTGCCCACTGGTTCCCAAATATACCATGTTTTTTCCCCATTTTTTGAAACTTTATTCAAATTAATATGAGGGTACAATATTTAGGTTACCTTGTTCTCACTTCCAGGGCGAAGTTCCATTTGTAGGAGAGCCCCTCCCCCAGGGAGCCCCTCCCCACGCTCACAATGTGCACACCAGGTAGATCCCGCCTCCTGCCCTCCCTCCCTCCCTATGTCTTTCCCCTTCACCTCTCCTGCTTCCCTCTACCCGCGAACTGGACTATAATAGTGTTTTGTTGTCCTTAGGTACATGTAACTGTTTATATATTAATTTCGTATTAGTATGGAGTACATTGGATATACATCTTTCAATTCTTGAGACACTTTACTAAGAAGAATGTATTTCATGGCTTGGTGCCTGTAGCACAGTGATTATGGTGCTGGCCACATAAACCAAGGGTGGCGGGCTCCAACCCAACCTGGGCCAGCTAAAACAACAATGACAACTGCAACAAAAAATAGATGGGGGGCAGCGCCTGTGGCTCAGTGAGTAGGGCGCCAGCCCCATATACCGAGGGTGGCAGGTTCAAACCCGGCCCTGGCTGAACTGCAACAAAAAAAGAGCCGGGCGCTGTGGCGGGCACTTGTAGTCCCAGTTACTTGGGAGGCTGAGGCAAGAGCATTGCCTAAGCCCTAGAGCTGGAGGTTGCTGTGAGGTATGAAGCCATAGCACCCTACTGAGGGAGATAAAGTGAGACTCTGTCTATAAAAAGAAAAAAAAAAAGGGCATTGTGGTGGGTGCCTGTAGTCCCCGCTACTTGGGAGGCTGAGGCAAGAGAATCACTTAAGCCCAAGACTCAGAGGTTGCCGTGAGCTGTGATGCCACAGCACACTACCAAGGGCAACATAGTTCTGTCTCAAAAAAAAAAAATGTATTTCAACTCCATCCAGGTAAATGTAAAAGATGTAAAGTCTCCATCTTTCTTTCTTTTTTTTTTTTTTTTTTTGAGACAGAGCCTCAAGCTGTCGCCCTGGATAGAGAGCCATTGCATCACAGCTCACAGCAACCTCCAATTCCTGGGCTCAAGCGAGTCTCTTGCCTCTGCCTCCCAAGTAGCTGGGACTACAGGCACCTGCCACAACGCCCAGTCATTTTTTTGGGTTGCAGCCATCATTGTTGTTTGGCGGGCCTAGGCTGGATTTGAACCTGCCAGCTCAGATGTACGTGGCTGGCACCTTAGCCCCTTGAGCCACAGGCGCCGAGCCCCAAGCCATTTTATAAATGATAAAAAAGAAATTTCACAATCATGTTTCTTGTTTTTTAAACTCAATATGAAGACATGGGTGATCACAGTTTCTCTGCCTTGTAGGTTCATCTTTATACTTCTGTGACTTTTATTCAGAGAAGCAAGATTTTAAAAATGATTTCCACAAGTATTTCTATAAGTGTAGGTAGATGCCCAGTTCTAATCTTTGTTAAAGCACACTGTTTATTTTCTTTCACAGGAAATAACAAACATTTATTCTAAAAACCTTAAACTGACGTAAAATAAGACAAATTATGTAACAACATGAAAATAATAACCAAGGAACACTGTACTTAGTTCTCACTTATATTTTAAATAACAATATTTCTTTTTTCCCCTTAATTTTTTTTATTAAATCATAATGCAAATACATATTGCATATTGGAAATAGCAAAAATAATTTAAAAAGTACTTTATATGAAAAGAAGACACTCAAGATAGAGACTTCTATTTCTTCCAAGAAGCCACTCTGGAAATTGTCATTATTTTATGGTTATAGTATATATTCATATATAGGATATCTATTATAATTCCTATTAACTTATCATTTGTTGGAGTAATAGTATTTCAGAATTAAAAAGGACCCTAGGGCTAGCTTACGTAATTTTCTGAATTCTCCAGATGAAACAGCAAAAGCCTAGAAAAGAACAAATTCTTGCCAGTACTTGAACACAGAACTCCTGACTCTAGTCAACTAAGTTCAAAATGTCTCCAGTACCTGAACCCTTAACTGTAGTCAATTAACTTTTTGAGACAGCATAAATTTGCCAGCATGAAACAAACAACTCCATTAAAAAGTGAGTGAAAGACATGAACAGAAGTTTTTTAAAAGAAGATAAACAAAGAAATGCTCAACATCAATAAGCATCAAGGAAATGCAAGTTAAAACCCCTCAGAATGGCCATTACTAAAAAGTCAGAAATGAACCAACACAAAGATGCTGGCATTGATGCAGAGAGAAAGGAATGCTTGTACAGTGTCAGTGGGACTGCAAATTAGTACAAGCTCTGTGGAAAACAGTATGGAAACTCCTCAAAGAAATAAACGTCGACTTACCATCTGACCCAGCAATCGTACTATTGGGTATCTATCCAAAGGAAAAGAAGTCATTTAAACAAAAGGACATCTGAACTTGAATGTTTGTTGCAGCACCATTCACATTTGTAAGGTGTGGATTCAACCTAAGTGCCCATTGATTCATGAGTGCCTTGTGAAAAAATGGTGTATATATACCATGCAATACTACTGAGGCACAAAAGGAATAAAATAATGTCTTTCACAGCAATGTGGATGGAATTAGAGGCTATTATCATAAGTGAAGTATCTCAGGAATATAAAAACAAATGCCATCAGCTAGTTGTAATAATTGGGAGCTAATCAGTGGGCACACGCAGGCACAAAGAAATGTAAAGACCGTAGGCAATCAAGAAAGGTGCAGGGGCAAAAACATAACTTACACGTTATAAGATATCCATGTAACAAAAACATCTGTGCCCCCTGAATATTTTGAAATAAAATTTTACAAAACTCAGCATAGATTTGTGCCATATGAGATTAGTTTGTGCTGAGGTTGGCATTCATTAAACATGAGCCCCACATCAGTGACTAGACAAGGCACAGGGTGTGCATGAAGACTTGTCATCTACCAAATGAGTTATTTATCTTATCCAAGCTTCTGTGCACACTTCAGGATAACAATGAAATAACTATTGACTTATACTTTTTTTAAAAAAAGCAAAGAAAAAAAACACATCAGAAGCAATCTTTCTGTGATCTTTCTTACATCCATGGACCTTTTCCACTTTCACTACCTAAATTAAATGTAGGCTGTTCATATCATACTTGCATTATCTCAGTGGTCTCTTTACTGAAAGTTTTGTTTACGATGACTCTTCCAGCTATTCTATACAACACAATGAAGTATAACCCTGGTTCTAAGAACTTGTTTATATCACTATTTTCCCTTGACATAAATAAATACATCTCATTGCTTTCAGAATAAAGTAAAACTCGTAAGGCTAAAATTCAAAGCATTCTACTACTTAACACACACTTTGTTTATAACTTCATTACTTACTGTTCTCCAATTGGTGTATTATTATAGTTTGTCTAATCTATTCAACATCTCTTAAACATCCCTTGCTCATTTATTCATTCCTAGGTTTCAATTCTCATATCTGAAACACATTTGCCCCCCTTCACTGATTTAAACTTCATCTATTTTCATAGTTTTTCTCAATGCTCATGGCTCCTTAGATCTCTTTTGCGTTCTGCCAATTGATAATTATTTTAATTCCTTCCGAGTTCCCATTTTCACACCTGACTCTCAAACATAACTATATGAAAATTACCTGAAATGCCTCTAAAACACACATCTCCGTGCCCCATTCTAGTTACTCTGATTCAGTAAATCAGTATTGAGTCCACAGAATTTGCATTTTTAACAAGAACCACAGGTTGTCCACAGGTGGATCTGTGTTTGCACTTTTAGAAACACTAAAGAGCAGTTATTATTTGGTTTATTTATTTGAATCTTAATTCCCCACTCATTTACAGTTTGCATATTTCCTATTTGCCTCTTTGAGTTCCATATTAGGGTCATAAATTAATTGAGAATAAGAACAAAATGTACTCTGTTTTGTACTTTATAGTCCTTAGCATGTATATGCATAGAGCTGGAATCCAATTAAATGCACTTTAATTATACAAATGAAATAGGCTTATTACTAAATTATATGAAATTATTTATGCATTTATTTATTTATATATTAATATCTTTTTCTCCCTATAGAATATAATCTTCATGAAAGTACGACTTTACCTTAGTCACATCTAAATCCCAGTGGTACCTAAAATAACTAATTTTGTGCTCCGTAAGTTGTGTTTCAAAAAATAGGTGAATAGTGTCTTTCATACTTAAGTGATTATTCTCTTCTAGTCACATTTTTTAAAAACAACAGTAAGAACTGTGTACATTATTTTGTCATTGTTTTTTTTTCCCATTTTCAATTTAGAAGATATTTCCTTTGGCTGAAATGTATCACATCATGTAGTAGATGCTGCGATGTGTCCTTCAGATCATCCTTCAGAAGGAAAGATTTATTTCTCAGCTGTTGGAGGAGGCCTTCAGATGTCATTTCTTCTTAAGAGTTGCCTTGGCTGGAGAATATTGCTTCATTAAGCTTCATGCTTCCCCCTGCAGTGGTTCTCAACCTTCCTAATGCCTCCTAATGATGCGACCCTTTAATACAGTTACTCATGTTGTGGTGACCCCCAACCATAAAATTCTTTTCGTTGCTACTTCATAACTATAATTTTGCTACTATTATGAATCGTAATGTAAATATCTGATGTGCAGGATGTGTTTTCATTGTTACAAAGGAGTTGTGACCCACAGTTTGAGAACTGCTGCTCTAGGGCCAGTTTGCATATGAAAAATTATCAACAAGGATGGAAAAAGATCCCATATTTCCAACTTGATACAACTCTGGTGCATCATAACATTTCCAGAATTTTCCTAGTACCAGTTTAGCCATACGTTGTGACTTCATTGCAGCTTAAGTTCTCCCTTTGCCTAATCATGTTGTCTTTCCTATCCCTCCCTCTGCAAATGTTGATTACAAGGAAATTTCTTAATAAACTTTCTCCTACATACTAATCTCTATCTCAGAGTTTGTTTTTCAAGGATAACTACCTGTTACACTAAAATTTTGAAACTGAATCACCTGCTGCTGGCTGTAGATGGAATTGAAGATCCTGTGATTTGTAGTAGGTGAGCCCAGACAGCCCTTGAGCATAATTTAGCCACATAATTATTAAACTGTTTATCAATGGGAAACTGGAATGGCATACTGTGGAAGGCATAGCATTAGCTGATATAATGCATTAGGCATTTCAGACTATAAGGAGAATAGTGATGTCAAGGATTTTGGAATGGGTTGCTATTGCTAAGTTCTATCAACCTTCTGGTCAAAGATAACAAGCTAAGAGTGATTAACAGGCAATAAAAGCTAAGTGTGAAAACCAACAGGCCTTAGTGGTAGCATATAATGCGGTTCCCATCTTCTATAGTAAGAGGGCAGAGAAAGCTAAGAAGGAGGCTTAGAACTGAACTATTAGAATAGTCAAGTTCCAAAATAAGATTAAGTTCCCATTTAAAGCAGGTGGACCATGCCAAGGTAAGGTCTTTGTTGAGAAAGAATCAGACATTGATGCATAGAATGGGGATATCTGGGATGATACATCTAAAAATATTTAATGTCCAAATCTCCTGAACCCTCTTGGCTAGTACAAGTGGCCCAATTAATCTTACTAAGAGTTAGCAATATCTTGTCTAAACAAAATGTAGAGGCCAACTTCTAAAAAGATAACAGCTGTTCTTCCTTCAGTACTGACCCACTCATCTTCCCCTTGTCTTGGCTACCAGGAAAATAATGTAGGTGAAAATGTGTAACAATGCAGGTAGGTATGTGGTAGACCTAATAAGGGAGGAAAGGTATTATACCCTAGAGGAACATGAAGAATTGACCAATATGTATTAGTATAGGATGGAAGTTTGTGTCTGGGGCTAGTTTCTGGTATGCTGGCCCAAAGGGGGAAAGAAAAACATAGATTTGGATAGCACTCTTCAAGGATTCAGGACTAATTACTCTAGTAAGAAACCTAGAAGGTGATGTGAACACACAGCCAGCATAGAATCTAGTAGCCTGCCACCTAGATGGCCCATTCTGAGGGAGGTGATAACATTGGAATTGCCATGGCAGATGGTGAAGGAAGAGATGAACATCTTATAATTATGGGTTTGTTAAATGAGATGAATTATATAAGGTCAGAAAACCTATTAGACTATTTTGTTTCTGGGAGAGTGAAGTGGAATATAACATCTACTGAAACAATAATTAATATGCTGGTGAGACTGGCCCTGGCATCATTGATCTATTGTTCTCCTCTCCAGGCCAAATGAGAAAAATACCAATACAGAACTAAGCTCACTAATAACACTGTGGATAAGAAGACCGTACACAATAGAGTCCAGATGGCAGCACTGAGCCATCAGAAGGCAGATGGATGCATTCTCCATAGTGGACATTAAGGCTGGAGTCAAGTCAAAAGGTCAAAGGAGCCCCACTCAGGGTTATGAAGATAGTTAATAAAAATAGAATATAGTATCCCAAGCACAATAATAGGAAGGTTGCCATAAGGAGGAGTCCAACCTGGGATCCACATGGCATATGCTAATTTGGTGAGGAGTTTTTTTTGCTTATCTGTGGTTTCAGATATCATGAAAAGTATGGACAGACTTTTTTTTTGTTGTTTTGCTAATATGCTTTCTGTAGTATGTGTATATTAATGTGTGGTTCCAAACAACTCCTATTTTTCCAATGTCTGGCAGAGAAAATAAAAGGTTGGAGACTTTGCATATAATATTCAATCTTAAAATCAAAAATAAATCATCAGAGGGCTAAAGGTTAGGGCAGATATACTGGAAAATGTCTAGATGCCTTATTCCATTTACATCCCAGAGCCAGTTTTTGGAACTCAAATTCACTGAGTGTAGAAAAGTCTGGGTCAGCAGGGGAAAGGCCCTGCAAAGCCACAACAATTGTACATGGCTGCAATTAATTGCTAAGTCCTTTCCCAAGGAGACCTTCAGGGATTTACCAAGGTAATCAGGGTAGGTAAAGAGGAATATTCAAACATTTCAAGGAGTTTTGAACACAAATCTGAAATGATGTGATACTCTTAAGTCCCCCAAAATACCATACTACTATTGTGATAGACTCATATGAGAATATATGATAAAAAGAAATTCTGGCCCAGGTATAGTTCACAGTGGGTGGGCTAAATTTATTGAATTGCATAGTTGTCATTTCTGGAGTCCCCAATACATAATGGTTAGATTTGCCAGTTGGCACCATCCCATACGTTGGGTTCCTGGCTTGTAGTTTAGGGGCTATGAAAGCCACAGGGCAAACTCCGAAAGCTCTCTATCTATACCTCTAGCCAAGAGAGTAAATAAAATACAGTATCTCATTCTCAGGAAGTGACAGAATTTAGCATCACCCTTACAAGCCTGAAAGATGTAAAGGTAATAATTATAACGTCTCTGTTTAATTCACCAGTATTTTCCCTTTCAAGTGAAACAAAACAAAACAGCACTGAGAAATACTAGAGGACGGAGTAGATTACTGTCAGCTCAAGAAAACAGTAGCCCCAATTATTGCTGCTGTGCCAGATGTAGTATATTTGCTATAATGGATTTAGGAACTTGGTAAGTGGCCATCGATTTGATCTGGTGAATGTTTTCCTTTGTATCTTTATCAGAAAAAAGGAACAGACAACCGAATGTATTTACGGTTTTGCTCGAGGGCTCTGGTAGCTAATGTGAGCTCTGTCATAACACAGTTTGAAGAAATCCAGACTGTCTGGAGATCTCACAGAGTATCATAGTGCTCCTGTGACACATTGTTCATCCTTTATAATCAGATTAAGGTAAAGTTACTACTATTTCCCATTGGTTGGAGTAGGAAAGGAAGAGATGGTCAGTAATAAGTCTTTTATATCTTCCTTTCTGTTTATACTAGAAATTTCAAGACTAATCATTTTGATATTGAATCAGATTTATTTACCTAAAATTTCTAGACATATTTATCATTTATTTTAAAAAATAATTTCCATCCTCATAACTCTCACTGACACAGATGCATCTTTATTTAAAATGGTTCTGAAAAATTCTCAGTTTAAAGTGTTGATGACAAGATGACCAACCAGAGGCATCAGAGCATCCTGGAAGAAAGACAGGGATTCTGATAAAGGAGTGAGAAGAGACTCAGAGCAGGCATAGATCATAGAGAGAGAAGCCAGATCCTGCAGGGGATCTCACAGAGGAAAACTGGGAAGCAGGGAATGTAGAAGATAAAGGAAAAGAGATACGGTGAGGGTCAAACCTAGAAAGGTGAGGGAGGAATCCCTCTCACCCTTCCACAAGCACTCGGGGACTGGCAGACTACTGAGTTTCTTTGAGGCTTTTCCACCTCCCCCAGTCTAGGCACGGTGGCAAGTACAGTATAGGGGAAGAACTTGCGGGATCTCAGAGCTTGGACGCTCTCTGTTGGGCTGCCCTCTAAGGAGGACGTCACAAGAGGCCAGAGAACTGGCTTTCTCCCATTCAGAGGCTTCCTTCCCTGCCCCTCACTCACACACTGCAACCAGGAAAGCAGTTTAGGTCAAAGATTTAGACAGCGCTCCCCCCCGCCCAGCAGGTGCATGCTAGAGGCTGAGGCTTCCATAGGCAGTGGGACCCTGCCTTTCCTCTGGGGCTTGCAGTGGGCCCCCGTGTGGGATTGAAAAACTCCCTGCCCAGTGGTATTTTGTGATGTTGTACACCAGCTGGTCAGACAGCAGGCTAGACTTTGTGCTCCTGTGACCTGTCGTCCTCCCCCTGCCCCCCCACCATCTCAAGCAGGTTGCTGGGGACACAGTGAGGTCTATGAGTTGGTTATGCACATATACATATTTTAAAAGCCACATGTATACACATATATGTACATGTGTAATGTTTTATATAGATTTTGTATACATTAACTATACCTAAACATACAGTTAACCCTTGAATAACACAAGGGTTAGGGCTGCTAACTCCCCATGCAGCTGAAAACCCACATACTGGAAACTTAATAGCCTCCTGTTGACTGGAAGCCTCACTGGTAATACAGTCAAATAACCCATATATCGTATATATGTTATACACTGTATTGTTATGATAAAATAAGCTAGATTAAAAAGAATGTTATTTAGAAAACCATAACAAAGGGAACATGTATTTTCTATCTATTAAGTGGAAGTGGATCATCACGAGAGTCTTTACCCTACTCTCTTCATGTTCAGTAGGCTGAGGAAAAGGAGGCAGAGGAGGGGCTGGTCTCATTTCAGGGGCGGCAGAGGTGGAAGAAAATCTACATATAAGTGAATCCCCAAATTGAAACTCTTATTGTTCGAGGGTCAGCTGAATATATGGACAGATGATTGACAGATGACAGATCAATCGATCTATCGATAGACCGCAGCCTCTGACTTTCTGTAACTGGCCGTCTGGCATTAGTTAAGTGTGGTGCTGCTATCAGCTGTCCTGTCACAGATAGGCCTTCGTTTTTCTTGTTGAACATAAACAATTTCACAGTCATCAGCATCAGACGAGGCCACTCTGTGACCGCGATGAAACAAGGTAAATCAAAACCACAATGTAATCACGTCTGAGCACAAAAAAATCATGAATATTTTTCAATCCACAAAATGACCAACTTCTCTCATCCTGCCTAAAAAGTGTGACTGCTGCTTCCTTATCAATTCTAGCTTTAACCTCCATCAAATGTTCTCTCCTTCTAGATAAAATTTACTAAGACACCCAATCATAAGATCACTTCACTTCTTGAGACCCTACAATCCAACCCAAAGCCCTATTGACTTAAACTTCCCCAAATCAAATGATACAATTGCAAACTCATTCACTGGGATGCTGCCTTATGGTTCCCTGCTGCAACAAGTAATAAAGCCAGCTTCTTAACCTGCAGATGTTCCTGGTGCTTGATGGAGGCATTAAATAGCATATATATCAGATATTTGAAAATGGTCCAGAAGAAATTAAAGACTCTGGAAAAAAAATACAAGTCATTCATCTCTGCCAGTTAGAAACTTTAATTACGTAGGATTAAATTGTTCTTCTTATGGTTCACATATTTTATTTGCTTCTACGGTAAATAAGAGATTTAAAAGGTGATATAAGAATTAAAGGAGAATATAGTCAACTATGGTGATGGACGTGAATGTATTGGCCAATATTAGTGATCTCGATGCTGCAAAAACTCATAATACAGAAGACAGAAGTTGAGACATGAAAGGGAGACAAAATAAGATGGGGGAAAGAGTCAGTAGGTTAATCAGTGCCTCATCTTTCAAAGGCAAGAATCTCTAGATATTGTTAAAAGTTGATAAGAGAAGAAGTACAAGCTTAAAAATAAAGTTTAATGTTAAAATTGCTACATGAAAACCTAGAGATAAGTCAGTAATTTGTGGCAGGAGAGTAGGAGACAGTCTAATGACAGTGACTTCTCCAACTTTGACTTCAGATAATTGCAGAAGCTGGTAATAGTCTAAGACTATTTCCTCTGTGTCTAATGATGGAGCTTGAAATACACATGGCACAGGCAGTTGGGAAGGGAAGATGAATATGAAGTGGGAGAGCACAGGGGCAAGCTGGACCTATGAGCCAGAGCCGGCTGTAACCTAGGAGGACAGAGGGGAACTGCCTCCAACTTTGATGAAGTGGCTATCCTGCAGAAGCTTTGTCACGCAGTTAAACATACCTTGGCCCAAGAGTCACAGAAATTGAATGAGGATCAGGGAAGGTGAGGCAGTTGCAGGCCTGACTGCTAAGCCCTCCACCCCAATAGTACCTCTAACTCAATAAAGTGACCAGCAGGTAAGTGACACTGTGCATGAGTTACAAAGTGCCTTGTTTGACCCGACCATAAAGACAAAATAGCTGCTTCACTCTTGCCCTCTGAATTTCTTGTCAAAATATTTCTTTCTTCCTACCTTAACCAGAAACATGTAGGCAATTTTGAGAAAAGTAATTTAATCTAGCCAAGTTGGCATCTTTAAAAGCTATCAAACCTAGTGATACTTTTATTTATTTTTTTATTAAATCATAAACACATAGATCATGTATACAATGCATTTATGGGGTACAATGTGCTGATTTCATATAGATGTAAAACCAGTCATTAGTAACTTCCTGGTCTCTGTTATCTAGGTCTTTTCTAACTCTTAGCCTAAGAAGTCCCTAGGGGCCCTCCCCATATGGCCCATCTATGCTTATGCTAAATAGTCAACAGGCAGCCCCTTGACTCATATCCAACTGCATCTCAGTGCACCAGACCTCAGCAAGGCTCCTATAGTACCCCACAGTGTTCCAGCATGTTTGTGGAATCCTGGATGAATGAATGGCTCTACATTGATTAAAATCACATTCAAATGTGAAGTGCTGGTAACAATGCAGAAGGCAATGTGGAATGGCAGAGGCAACAGAAGAGATAGTGTCTGGGGCTCACCACCTGTCTGAATTTTGGCTCCATTACTCTGGTCTTGGTAAATTACTTAGCCTTTTTCTAAGCTTTTGCTCCCTCTTATCTTAAATTTGCTTAATACTATTATAGATCACAGGGTAGTTTTAAGAATAAATATCTGTCAAAATGCTTGCTATGTAGCAGTCACTAAACAGATATACCCTTCTGCTAATGCTTGAAACCCAACAAAAGGTCTGTGACCTCTTGACCCAATATGAAGCTAAGTGAAAAACTCAGGCATCAAGCACGTGAAGAAGTTTTGGCAGTGGTCGCTGGGTAGAGGCATCAACCTAGTGTAGGAGTATGAAACTCTACTTCCTCTAAAATATATTGTATATATTATATATTTATAGCCTTTTACCTCTTCATGTATTCCTTTGCTTTTGAATTCACAGGCTCACTGAAGAATAGCAAATTTTGTTTTTCTTCAAGAGCTAACAAAGCATGGTAGAAGTGAGAAGCAGTTGGTATTAATGAGGGGAAAAAATCAGTGGTTTTGAGAGGCAGCAGGGACAAGGACAGTCACTTTTCTAATATATATAGGTCATTATTAAGTCATGGGCTGCCAGTAAAAATTTAGCATTAGTCAATTTTCAGTAGGCTCCAACCCGAGAGACCATGCTGTGTGACATGACACTGTTAAAATTGTTGCCTGGTGTAGTCTCTTTCCTAGAAACACTGTAGGAAAAAAGAAGAAAATAGATTGAGAGCCATAGGCACTTAGAAACCAGTTGAAAATTTCTTACTCAGGTCATGACTCATTTGCCAGCATCCTATTTATGGCATTAACCTGTTAGTTGTTTTCTCATACTCGTTGGTGATTTGTTCTGCCTTCCCCAGCATTACAAAATAGCCATAGTCTTTGTTTTTCTCTCCTGATTTCTTATGAATTTAGCTCTTTATTGTTCTAGTTTTACCCTTTTTGCTTTCCCACCAGACTGGCGGCCTCCCATGTGGCCAAATGTTGGTGATAGGAGGTAAGGGAAGATTTTTTTTTTATCGTTTCAGGTTATTGTGAGGGTATAAACAATCAGGTCACAATTTTTGGATTTGTTAGGTAGAGTCCCTTTTATTGTTGTGTCCCACACCCAAAAGCTATGCCATACACCCCTACGCTGTGTACTTAAGTGGGAGCAACCAAGCCCCACCTCCAGTCTTCCCTTCTCAGTTTCCCTCCCCCCAACTTGAATAGAATTAATTTTTTCTCCTCTGTGGGTGTGTGATAGATTGTCTACTGGCTTCATAATAAAATTGAGGACATTGGATACTTGTTTTTCCATTCTTGTGATACTTTACTACGAACAATGTGTTTCAACTCCATCTGGGTTCATACAAAAGATGTAAAGTCACCATTTTTTATGGCTGAATAGTATTCTATGGTACACATATACCACAGTTTGTTAATCCATTCCTGAGCTAATGGACATTTAGGTGGTTTCCACATCTTGGCAATTATACATTGAGCTGTGATAAACATCTAGTACAAATGTCTTGAGGGTTCTGTGTCGGGAGATATTAACATTCTCAAATTTTGATCTGCTTTGTGAAGTTTTTCAGAAAATATCTTCTGTTCGTTCTTTGTTGTTAAGCCTTCCAAATACTTTTAGAAATCTCCATATATGAGAAGCATGAATCCCATGTACTCAAGTTTGATAATAGGACAATTAATGACAATTATTGACATGGTGGGGGTGAGGGAAGGGGAGAACAGAGAGACAAAGGTTGAGAGCTGGCTCCAAGCCTGAGAAACAAAACCTCTCTTCTCTATGGAGAGAATCCTTGGAAGAATATTTATGAGACATTGAAACCACTGCCATCAACCCTTTAAAAAATTCCTGTACATGTAATTATGGGTCCAGGGATGAGATTCCCGGATACAGTGTTAATTATTTCCCTGAAGCTCACAGTCCCCAGGGATCGCAGGCAGGAAGGCTCTGCTTGCACATCTCCTGGGTCCGCCTCTGCCCCAGCAGACCCTCCCCTTCGAGAGCATGCAGCTGCCTTCCCCACTGCACCCCGGCCCTTCCGCCCACTCTCCTCTCTCTGCCCTGCTCTGTGCCCGGGAGGCTGGCCCAGCGGATGTGGCACCTTAGTACCCTTGCCAGCCTCTCCTCACTGGCTTTGACCAACAGAAGGAGCCAGCAGGAGATGGCAGGGCAGGAGGGGAAGAGGCCGAGGCCTTTCTTGTGCACTTTGCCTTGTGTCGGTGCTGCACTCCTGCGACCCCAGCTCCTGCCCACGGCCTCCTCAACTGGGCCCAGCTCTCCCAGGGCTCTGGAAATACCACTTTCTCTCCTGGCCCCTCCAGACCTGGCTGCTTTGGGCTCCAACCCAGGTGGCTTCAATGTCTCTTATTTTTTCCCCTAGCCCTGAATGCTCCACTTCTACTCAACAATTCCTTCATTAAAGGCTTTTTATCTAGAAAAAAAAAAAGATACACACACACACATATATATACATATATATACATGATATTTTAATATATATAGTAGTATACCTAGTGAAATAATATTGATATACCACAGATCATAAATGCGATATATACAGTATGATAAATACTATATTCATGAACTCATTATGAATATATTATAGAATTATTATAAGGTATTTGTACATTTATATCAAAGAATATATAACAAATTTTATACATCTTATAATGTGCCTTAAGTATTATAATGTATATTTATAGTATTATATATTAATTAGTAATGTTGAACATTTGGTATTATATATGAATGAAAAAATAAGTGTGTAAAAAACATTGCTGGGCAACCCAGAGAAAATTCATTATACAATAGCCTGGATTCTTCACTTTTTAATCCATTGTTTTACTCGGAGAAGATCTACCCTCTTCTCATTTAGATCAGATGCTTTCCTCCAATCCCACTGTAAACAACAGCTCTTCAGGTAACTTCTCTCAATGACCCTAAATTACTTCTGGCTGTTAACAGCCTTTCTTCACCCTGCACTGCCAGACAGTGGAATCCCTTCAATCAAGAAGCAGGCCCTGGAGGCAGGAGAATCACTTGAGCCCAGGAGTTGGAGGTTGCTGAGCTGTGATGCTATAGCACTCTACCTAGGGTAACAGCTTGAGGCACTGTCCCAAAAAAAAAAAAAAAAAAAAAAAAAAAGCAGGCCTTCTGGTCATCAGAATCAGGGTAGTGCAAACCAAGGCCCACTCTGCTATTTTCTAAATGTGGGATATGAACAAATGTCCTAAAATCTCTAAACCGATTCATTTCCTCAACTACAAAAGGATGTTAAGACACTGCAATGTCTTTTCAGGATTCAAGTGCATCTGAGCACATAGCAGTCAATAAATATAGGTTTTTAGTCCTGTTTTGGGGTTCTTGGACACTGTGAGTGTTCAATAAATGTTTGTTATGCCAAATCAAATTTTATGTTTTCCTTCAAATTCTTTTATGTTTCTCCCTCTTCAATCTTTGCTCCTTTAATTTTGTCTCCCAAATACTGACAGATAGCTCATAAAAGGTATTTTAAATTATTTATATTCACCTTTGTTTGTTTCAAGAAAACAAACATCCAGCTGCATCAGATTTTGCCAACAGCATTCTCTCCTTGTCAGCGCAGAGCAACAAAGGCAGCTATGGAAGTTTGTAAAAGCAAATTTTTTCTGGTGACTCATCAGCAGAGAGAAAGAGAGAGAGGCAAACGCCAAATGGTAACACGAGCAATCTTAGTAAGTAAAAACAAACTGGAATTTCTGAGTCTTCCTTGGGGCAGAAACACTGAGTGAAAGGATGGTGTAGCCGTTATCTGCAAAAATCAGCCATAAGAGAAAGTTTCCTTGGAAATTTCCAGGTAGTAATTGAACAAATGGCTGGCTATGGGTTGTTTAAGCCCAAATTGTCCCTGTAATTCCTCAGTTCCCCTCTTGAATTTGCAAAACGCTGACTTCCCTGCCAGCTTTGTTTAACGTTTTTGTTTCCTTTTCAATAATCCGCTGGATTATTATTAGGTTACTTTATCAGGTCCACCTGCAAATATGTCGCAGCTCTGCCCCATCATCAGTTTTCTCATCTCCAAGAGCTATCGTGTAAGCAAATGAGCATGCGTCACTATCGATGCCTTCGAATCCATCCCGAACCAACCTCACTACCCTTGTCACCCAGTCTGAACTTCTGCGACAGCTCTGTTTTTCTCTTTCCACTCTTCCTACTATCACTGATTCTCCACACTACAGCCACAGCCAATGCAATGATATTTAAAATATCCACGTAAATCCCCCATTTTCTTTAGAGTAAAAAGCAAACTCCTTATTGGAGCCTCCAAGGCCCTACATAATGAGGTTCCTGACTTCCTCTTTGATTTCATTTCGTCTCACTTTTTCCCTCACTGGTGTCAAGTCCCTTCTCAAATGCACCAAATAGAAGACAGCCAAGGGCATCGGGCTTCCTTGTCCTCTCTGCTTAGAAGATGCCCTCCCTGGGTTTTTGCGTGATGGCTGTTAAGAGAGGCTTTTCCCAAACACCTTCAATAAATCCCTGTGCCTACACTTTCTCTTTTGCTTACTTGAGTCTACTTTCTCATTCTTATTTATTTTCTGGGAGTAATTGATGAGTTATGCTTTGATATTATCTATGTCTCTGCACTTGCAAATAAGCTTGTGCGGCTTTGCCACCAGGGCCTGAAATGATACGTGGCACATAGTAGGTGCTCAATAAATACTTTTTGAATGAATAAGGAATATAAAAAATATTTGTAAAGCTCTTAGTAGAATGTTGCTCCCATAATACACATGTGGAGAATTAGCTCTTTAAAAGTTATGCAATTTGAAAAATAATGTGGGATCAGGAAGGGTAGCATGACCTCTGACACCAGGCTAGGACAAGTCTCAAGATGGCAGTAGATAGAAATAAGATCCTTGATGGCTTCTCCATTTCTATTCATTCCAGTGTGAATAGATTCCACCCAGGCTATTCCGAATTCTACCAAATACAAGTTCTTATATTCTTAGATGTTGACCAACCCTGGTACATAGATTAAATTTAGCAACAGAGCCTGCTTATTTGCATCTAGGATGTGGCATGCCACTGAGCATAGCTCCTGTCCCAGGGCCTGTGGCAATGCTGCTACCAGGAAAGCAGACACTCAGACTATCTTCAAGGCCTGAGAACGTTTGATCCTGACACCCAGACCGTTATGTTTTAGGTAGAACATCTCAGAGATTTAATATTGAAACCAATGTGCAATGCCTAAGAAAATTCATTTCTATTGCCCAAGATGAAAGGATACATTTTTACCAGTTCTGAGCCTTTGAACCATCTCTGCTGAATTGCCGCCATGTTTTCAAGCGTGTTAGCCCTGATACACAGGCAGAGGCTATTATTTTAATTTGCATTTCTGGAAGACAAGGCTGACCTAGATTTCCATCTAGCCCATACTGTGTGTGAAGAAGTGATTCGGGGGGCTGTTCCCTTCAGCCCCTGTTACATAATTAGCTACGTCTCAGAGTGAGACAGAGAAAAGGAACCAAGTTAGGGAGAAAAAAAATTGGCCCGGCCTCATGCTAACTCTGAAAACCAAATGTATTTGTTTCTTTGAAAAAACTGTCTCCCAAGTCCTTGGCAGAGTGCTCAAAGTAGCCTTTATGTAAGTGCTGGCAGTTGCCTTTAGTCTTAGGCCAAGGACTGCAGTTCAGTGCGCGCAAGATCAAATCCAGGTGCAGCAGAGATGCTGTGCGGTTCAGCATTGTTCCCAGGGGGAGCCAGGCAGAAGATTGTGGGGGAAAGGCTTTTCACGCTGTAAAAGATACCGAAGTAGCATTGCCTGGAGATCTGAAGTATGTAAAACACCTCTTGGAAAATTCCTTTTCTCTGCACAAAATGGCAGGGAGACTATTTAGAATAACCATTATTTCTTCAGAGAAGTTCTGTTTACACTTCCATGGCAACCTTTGAGAACTCAGAGGTAAAAATAAAGCCGACTAAGATTTGAGAGCCCACAAATTCGTGAGGACAGCTGGAAATGCCACTCCAGTCACATGTTCTTTTGTTCAAGTATTTACTGAGTGCCTGCTATGTGCTAGATGTGGTAGGGAGAAAAATGTGAATTTCTCCCATGGAATCCATAATAGAGCCTGTGCCTTTCTTTTCTGATCCCAGCTGAGATGAATGATTTGAAGAAATACAGCCCAGTGAAATCTGGGCATTGCAAAGCCTAAAGGGATGGAATCGTGTTCCTGTTTCTCCTTGCTTCTCTTATCATTTCTCTGCATCAGCTTCTTCCCAGGCACTTGCAGATGTTGTATTTAATAACCTCCTTCAGAAACCTTCCCTCCTTCTTTAGTACCTTCCCAGTGCCCCCCGATATACTTTAAAACACAATAGAAAGAACATGGATTTTGGCATCAAACAGAGCCAGGTTCAAATCTTGGCTGGTCTTCGGAGCCCACCAGGAATGAGCCACATGACTTTAAATAACCTAAATTCAAATAAATGTTCCATTGCTTTCAGCAAATCCATTCTGGCTGCTTCTCTGTCCTATTCGCATGAATATACTGAAACTATTTTTGGAAACAAACATTTATCTAGTCCTTCATCTATACAGTCAGTGGAACTACAAAGCTAAGTAAGTCACATTTGGCCTTGAGAAAGCCAGACGAACTTCTAAATACAGATGCCATTACAGTCCAGCGTGGGTAGTGGGATCAAAACAGAGAGAAAGTTCCCGTTCGCCGTGTGTGATGCAGGGTGTGATGAATAACTAACTCTGCCATTATCCAGGGATGGTAGGAGAAGCCGGACCAGGAAGAGGTAAGATTAGGAAAAATTGTGCAGCAGTTTATCAGCTAGAGAACGTGGAAAAGGATGTTCAAGGCAGAGGAATAACGTGTGAAGACGTTGGGAGTTAAGCAGCTTGATGCATTTAGAAAACAGAAACTACTTGAGATTGGGTACAGGATTTGCTTTTATTTCCTGTGCTTCTCTGACTTTCCCTCCAGCCACTGTGTTTACAATCATACATCTCCAGGTTTGTAGTTGCTGCTTCATTAATTTATTCAACAAATAGTTTTGAGTATCTTTTACGTGCTGGGCAGTGTAGCAAGTTTGCTGTTATTGGTACAGTCAAATCTCATAGCTGTAGCCACATGAATGAACAAAAGTAGTTAAATTAATATCTCAAAGCTTTTCATAATGTTTCTGCTATGAGATTTTATTCAGGGGTCATAATCATTCTCACACTTTCTGGCACAGTAAACATGTTTTGAGAAAATTTTGTGGCCGTTTATACATTGATCAAAGAATGAAAGTAACAGGGCTCTTCTCTAGAGGATTTTCTAGGAAACAAAAAAATTATAAAGTATCAATCATCAAATATATTTATAAAAAATAAAACACTTAGAAATGGCAAAAATATAATACTCTTACAAAGCCCCTTCCCAAGTGATTAATTCTAAGCAGACTGTGGCATGTTTTCAAACAAGATACATTAGGTCTAGAAGCCAAATGTGCCTGCTTCCCAGCCTCCCAACAGGGGGCAGAGTCCCTGCCAACATGGACTTGAGAGGTCGTTCTTAGCTTTCTCTTAGTAGAAATAAATAGGCATGGTATAGCACTCCCTGGTGTGCTGCTTTGAGACACTAAAGACCCCTTGAGTTGTGTCCGCCTGATACTGGAAATGATGGCTAATGATAAATTGTGTGTGTTCGAGAGAGACAGAGAGGGCTTGTTACCATGGCAATGGTTATCATGGCCTGCCTTTGTTATTATTCACAATGGTAAATCTTAGTCATCTGCTACCTGCTTCCTTTCTGCCCACCTCAACCTTCTGTACAAGATACAGATATCCTGAGGTGGATATGTCTAGAACCAGACCACTAGCAGGCTGTTTACAAGAATCTGCATGGAAGGCTCTTTGGTGATGGATGTTTCTTTGTAGTTATCAAAGAGTACAGAGTAGAAAATCCCTGGCTTTTGGTCTCCAAGTATTACAAAGGAAGGAAGTTGACCTGAGGGGTTATTTAACAAACCCTGAGTAGAACTAGGATGTAGCCATCAACCTCAGCTAAATCTATTGCTTGGGGACCAATTTTGTCTCTGTATTAAGTAGCCCCTGATTACCTGTGTTGTACCCAATGAGACATGTGATAGGTTGTAAAGAAGGAAGACTCAAAGGCAAGGCCCCATGACCCCACAATACCAGTCAATGTCCTTTAGCAAATAAAGTGTTAGTATAGTCACCAAGGCTTGTCCATGTAAACCCGTCTTCCCCTTAATAGATTCATTCTCAATACTCCCTTATTTAGCAGTTATGATGTGCTAAGCACTGTTCTAGGTACTGAGGAAGCAATGACGAGCTCTCTACATTTAACCTTTAGTATAAAAACAAGGTATATAAACAGATATGTGTAACATGAGGGAAATCGATGCTATAATTTATTTCAACAGCAATCCAGTTGAACATCCACTATGTGCCAAACATTATGTTAGGTGATGTGAATGACCTCAAAGAGTTTAGCGGAAGATGCATTACAAAAGGAAGATATATTAATATAGTAATGTTAAAAATATACCAACAAACATATGTGAAGTATAAAATAGTCTCCATGAGTAGTAGAGACAATCAGAGAAAATATGCTGGGAGGTGACAATTTCAGTCTGTTTTAAGAGATGCTCAGGGATTCACCACATGAACTGTTGCAGGAAGGGTATTTCAACATGCAAAAGACACAGATGCAAGAAATAATCACATTTTTTCACTGCAGCAATAAAAGTGGTGGAAAGCAGGAAACCTTGGTCATGCAGTACAGAATTTTTTTCTTGCATATATAAGGGAAAGAGAAATATTAAAGATGAGGAGAGATACAAATGTAATTATATTTTAGAACAATCTCTTTGGTAGAGGGTGAAAGCTGGACTGCAGAAAGTGTCCTTTGTCCTTGGCCACAGCATTTGGTCTAAAGAAGTGGGCACTTGATCCAATTGAGAACCGTAGGAACCTCTCTGGCATGATTTCACTCTAAAGCCAAGGGAAACATCTTTTCTTTCCTTCTGCCATGGGAAGTTGAATTCACACAGTTGGGTTCCTCAACGGCTTCTGCTCTATGGCTCAAGCCTGCCCGCAATAAAAGAGAGAATGAGTAAAAGAAATGCGGGGATGAGAGCAATAGAGGGAGGGAGGGTGAGAGCGAGAGAGATGTGGGCCGTTGTATCTGGATCCTGTTGAGTCTGAAGTCAGCTGGACCTCTGGCCATGATTTCTTTCCTGTTTAAATGATTTAGATTGTATCCATTAATTGCAACTGAGGGCTCTGACTGGTATATAAAGTTTCAGCTCAACTGATAGGCAGAAATTTAGCAGCCAGTCGAGAATACTACGTATAAAAGGCATTTGGGCACAGGGGGCCATCATTTATAAAGGCCATGGAAAGTGATTTTATATGGTGAGAGTACAGTGCTATGCAGGAGAGTGGGGGAGGCAGGCAGTAAAGTTGCAGAGTTCTGCAGGGACCAGGACATCAATGACCTTGTACATCATACTGAAAGCTTGAACATTATTCTATATATCAGTGTTTCTCAAAGTGTTTCATAAAAGACCCATTTTTCTTTTTTTAATTTTTATTCTATCCCTAGCTAATTTTTTATAAAATATATTAAAGTGAATAATTAGGAAATAAAGACATACAAAATACTAGCCACGTCTTTAATTATGTGGTTAAACTGACAGAAAATCATTCCTTCAAGTAACCATACACTTATTCCTCATTTCTGTACATACCTTGTTTAATATTGAAAATAAACAGTTTGTAGTCCAATGCCACTTCACAGACCACACTTTTAAGTGACACTGAGAGTGATGATGTAGAGCCATCGAACGAAAATTTTTTTAAAGTGTTGAGACAGATTTTTAGCTTCTTCTAATGACTATATCCAAAGAGCATAGATTAACAAACATGTCTTTAATGATGCATTACAAGTTCTGCTGTGAATCATAGCCTGTCCAAATTTTTCTCAGGATCCTGAATGAGCCTACAGAAAGAATGCTGATAAACAGCTGTTGATGAGTTGTTAGGTCTAACTAACACTTTGAATGTCACATTAGGATTTTAGTTTTTAACTGTTAGGGTGGCCCAAGAATGGAATGAGGTGACTTGTGAGACGCTGACTTTCTTCTCGCCACTGGCAGTGGAAAGAAAGACGATGAACATGTGTGCGTGCTTGTGTGTACACACGTGCGCTGGAGGTAAAGACTGGGGTCCCTATGAAAGGTCCCTTTGCAGTTCTCCTTTTGGTTAGTCTAACTGGTAAGCCATTTAGTCAAGCACAAGGGGAGAGAAAGACGGATACTCTGCCCTGTAAGCCTCCCAGGTACATTACCTAGGTCTCTGTACAAGTCTCTCAGGGGCAGCAAACAGGGGCAGTGGCTGTGTCTCCTCTGCCTCCTTATGTGAAGTAGACCCTTCCCTGACTTAGAACCGGTGCTTTTCAAAATGGCTTTTCTGTAAAATATTTAAATATATATATATAAAATATATAGGTAAAAATATACCTTTTATACGTAAGTATATATTTTATGTCAAAAAATATGTCTCAGAGGGCAAATAAATACCCCTAAATCCCAGAGATTGAAACAAAACTCTTCTTTGAGTGAATTTTGAAAAGATACACGTGTGTATATACAGATATACACACACATATATAGACACATGTATACATATATGTGTGTGTGTGTATATATATTTATAACTCTGCAAGTACAAGGAAGGATTCTCCACATGGGGTTATCACATAGCATCTTTCTTGTACAGAACTAGTAATTCAGAGCAAATGATGTCTCTGCCTGACTCCTCATGCTCTAGCAGGCTGTCTGATTTCCTCAGCCACAAGCTGTCAGCTGTATGTTTGGAGTCATCTTTGAGGATGATCTTGACTGAGTTAATCAATCAATTTCCCACAGTGCTGCTGTTCTGACTTTCCACTAAAGGCTTTAGGAGGAAGGCACATAATTAAATTCCCCGCACAATAATAAACTGTACTCTTGCACAGGAATATACAATCTATTTCTCAAAATATTTTATGTTAGTGAAATGACCCAGAAAGATTTTCAGGTCATTTATGGCAAATATTCAAAATATTAATCATCATTATTACAATCTACTTTTTACTGGATATTTACTATGAGTCTGGTTATATGCTAAGTATCTGAATGTGTTAGCTATATTATCTGATTTATTTCTAACAGTAACGACATTAAGGATATTTTATTATGGACTCCTTTCTAGGGATAGGGAAATTTACATATACAGAAAGATTAGGTAATCTGCCCAAGATGAAAAAATTAAAATCTAAATAGAAATTTGTTATAAATTGTAAAATGTCGAAACCATTGGAGGTGGGATGGAAAAGTGAATAAGGAAAATGGAACATTCTAGAAGAAAGCAGAAAAAAAAGAAGTGAAGGAAAAATTCAAAATGTGCTGAGAGAAATATATTCACATTGATCAGTAATAACTATGAATACATGAAAAGAGGTTTTATTTTTTAGAGAAAAAAATTAAATACAAAGAACATGAAATATTGAAATAAACAACTTAATATATTCTTGGGAAATACATAAATAAAGCTGAGGTATCTCTATTAATATCAGAATAATTACTTGTGGCAATTGACTGCCACATAAAAATTAGACAATATATATCATGTTCTATTAATAAGAACCACTTTTTTAAAAATACCTAAAATTTCATCCACAATATAATTTTCAAAAAGTGTTAATAAACTCACATTCTTTAAAGACAAAGCACCATAATTAGAAATCTATTGATAAAGTGTATTTGGAAACTTTAAAATGTACTTCTAAATAACCCATGGGTTGTAGTAGATATTATAATGTTGAAAACAGAAAAACAGTAAAACCACTACATGTCAGATCTTCCCAAATGCAGCCACATCAGTACATAGAGGGAAATTTGTAGTATTTGTTGTTTGTATCCTGAGACAGAATCTCATTCTATTGTCCCGGTAGAGTGCAGGGGTGCCATAACAGCTCACTGCAACTTTGAACTCCTGGGCTCAATTGATCACCCAACCTTAGGTCCCAAGTACCTGCAATTATTGGCATGCGCTACCATACCTGGATAATTTTTCTATTTTATATAAAGAAGAGGTCTTGCTTTTGCTCAGACTGGTCTCAAACTTCTGTCCTCAAACAATCCTCACAGTTAGGCCTCCCACAGTGCCAGGATTTAGGACTGAGCCACTGGACTTGGCTGAATTTATAATCTTAAATGCATGCATTAGAAAAAATGAAAGGGTGATATCAATGAAATAAGAATAAAACTCAAGATATTAGAAAATGAGCAAACAGCTTAAGAAACTAGAAAAAGAAAAATAATAATGATGATAGTAAAAATGTAAAAAAATACAAATAAAGATATAGTAGGGATATAGTGACAAAAGTAACTTATTTTATTTACTGGAATAATAAAGTGAACTGAACTTATCTTAGATATGCATTATCTGGAAATTATGGAATATTTTTCATTGGTAGAATTTGACATGAAAAGGAAAAAAGACTGGAGATGCAGTAACAATGGAAAAATTCATAACTGAATATTCTCAATGCCATTACACTAAACAACATCAAAACTTAGGAAAACCAAACTATCTGCTGTTAGAACAAAATTAGCTGAAACTGAGTCAAGGCAAGAAGGAAAATATTAGATTTGTAATTGTGAAAGAGATAAATAGTTAGAAACAATTCATTATAATTATTTATCTAAATAAATCAAAACCTGTGAGGGGTTTTACAGTTATTTTCATGTAATATTTAATCCCCTTTTTACAAAATTTACTCCAGAATATAAAACAAGAGATAAGTTTATTTTGAATGGGTTGATTAGTGATCCCCCAACATATGTGCAGGTTCTAATCCCTGAAACCTATGAATATGTGTACATTTTATGGCAAAAAGTGAATGTTACTAGATAGTTAGATATGACAAAGTAGATGATTAATTTAAGGATCTTGAGAAGAAATGTTTATCCTGGATTATTTGGGTGCTATCACATATATTCTTATAAGAGAAAAGAGAGTTTTGAGACAGAAAAGGAGGAGACAATTTGTTATAGCAGCCACAGGAAACTAATACACCTCCCCACTCTATTTAAAAAATATAGTAACATTTTTAATTCTAAATTAGACAAGGGCAGTGTGAAAAAGGAAAAATTTAGGCAAAAGTTCACTTACAAATATGATGCAAAAGTCCTAAATAAAATATTATGTTACTGGGGTGGCATCTGTGGCTCAAAGGATTAGGGTGCTGCCCCCATATGCCGGAAGTGGTGGGTTCAAACCCAGCCCCAGCCAAAAACTGCAAAAAAAAAAAAAAAAAAAAAAAAAAAATTGTGTTACTGGATTCAACCAAACATATACAGGGTGGACATAAAGTATGTGTACAACTTAAAATAGTTTAACATAGTAAATTGCACATAACTAATTTATGTGTAGAATATATATGTACATACAAGTAGTCTTTATTAATTTTCATCCTGTCATCTTTCTAATATATGTTTTTGGGAAATTTTAATTGGTAGTATTTTCAGTGTATGTGCATTATATATGTATAAATAAAATAAACATAATAATTTATGAGGTCACAAAAACAGAACATAGAGAAAATTGTTAAAATAATAGTCATTTGAATGTGGAGGGTGAACCTTCACAAGTTGACTTTTTCAGCAGAGGTTTAGAGTCATGCAAAGGATGGGCTGAGTCCACTGAACAGGTTACTTGGGAGTATATTTATTTGCCTATTTTTCTTGATTCAATTGGGCATGGCAGTGACTCCAGGTGTTTTGCTGTGTATGTGTCACGTTAAGTCCTGATTAAACTGTTTTCAAGTTTGTGCTTTGGGGGAGGAGCGATTTCCATGCAAATTCTGAACACATGAAATAGAAAAATCTCATGTAATTATTTTGCTAAAAGATAGAGAATAAAGGATATCTAAAGTAGAAAAAAAAATAATAGTCAAGAAAAAGTTCACAACTGAAATTTATCAGTTTTTAGATAAAAGGATTTATCAAGCATCTACCACAATGAGCAAAACAGACTCACTCTGAAGGACAACACAGAGAAATTTCACAACACTGGAGACAAAGAAAACATTCTATACCTTTACAGAGGAAAATAAAATATCATAGACAAAAGATTGTGTCAACAGAAAGGCTTGTAACTACGAGGCAATAGACGAGTCTCTTTAAAACTCTAAAGGGAATTATTTCCATCTTAATATTTGATAGTGAGTGAAACTATCACTTGAATATCAGGAGAGAATAAAGACATTTTTAGATATATGTCAGTGCATTTATTTCCCAGGCAACCTTGTTCTAAAAACTACTAGAGAATATGCTTCACAAAAGTAACAGTAAACAGTAAACAGAAGATCATGCATGGAAGAAAGATGAAGGAATCTTCTGGATAGATTGGGGAGACTCCAGGATGACAGCTGTACATAGAAGGCAACTGGTTCAGAAGGGGATGGGACAGAAGGCGCATAGATAAACTGCTTTAGGAAAATAAAACAATGGCGTTCCTGAAGTATCTGAATATGTTATTAAAAACGAGGCAACGTGTTTGAGGTTGAATTCTAAGAAGCACCTACAAATTTAAGCAAACCAAACCAAGGTAATTATTTCCCGTGAAGAAAACAAAAAGTTGTTCAGGAAACAAGTTGACATAAATGGCTGGCTATGAATGGCATTAAATAGTCACAATGTACTATAACTTTATGTTCACCAAAAAATACTATAAGTATACATCTGATGAGAAAATGGGAGAAAGTGTAGGGTTCATGAAAGGTTAAATCTCTGCAGAGAAGTCCTTACTTTTCATTGTGGTGATCCAAATAATGATTCAAGTATATTCTTTCAAAACATAGGAACAAACACAAACAATCATTTAAAATAAATAAAATTTTGCCTCTAAAGAAGGAAAAGGAGTAGGAAAAATGGCAGGTAATTGTGGCTTTTCTAAAATGAAAATAGAGATATTTGACTTTTAGTTTAAGCTCAACACACATATAAGTTTGTAACAAATTACAACTAAAAACAAAACCAAAATAGAACTACTACAATTCTAAATTTTTTGTAGCATTTGAAGGAAAAAACAAAATGATCAACTTGATGAATAAAGAAAAGAATGATAAAATTTAACATGAGGGCAAACATTCCACATAATGACTAGACCACCAAAGCTTGCCACGATGGCCAGGTGGTAGAGTGGAGGGGCCCCTGCACCTGTGGAGAGCAGCATGGGGACACCCAGTATAGTTTAAGATTTTCCACTTCAGAGAGATTCTAAACGTGTACAAGGAGACATGTAAAAGAATGTACACTGCGATGATTCTGGCATAAAGATAAACAGACAGACAATAGTAAAATAAACTACAAAGCTACATGATAAATCACAGAAGCATAGAGCAGAGTGGATAGAAAGTTATAGCATGACACCGTTTAGGAAAATTATAAAACACACAAAGCAATGGTTTACATGCATATATTTCACATATATAATATATTACTTAAATATTACATATAATATACTACTTGCATATTATTTTATGTATTTATTAATACATATCTACACATAAGCAAACATACATACAGAGGATGCCAAAAACTGTATAAACATTTTAAGAGATGTTATTAATGTGTTGCTTTTCCAAGTTGAATTGAAGATATCATTACTGGTCAGGTGTATCTAGAAATGTTATACACATCCATTTTACCTAAAACTGATACACTTTGGGGGAATGATCAATTGTACTTTCAACAACATCTCTTAAGATATATATTCATGTATGTAAGTGTATATAGTTATAGTTGCTTTGCTTATATATACCCATTATAACATTTAATTATCACAATATATGACTATATATTTATAAACATATATATATACTTTCAAAAACTCATATAAAAATATGTAAGCAGCTTTGCAAGAATTGTTATTGGAGGAGGGGGCAAGGAAGGAAGTGTTAAAGAGGCTAGACTTTAATGTAATATTTTATTTCTTTATATTATTAAAAATGATCTGAAGCTGATAGAGAATATTAATTTCATTCTTTTATCTCTATTTAAATTTTATAAATTCAATGTAATATAAAATATAAAACTTAAAAACTGAGATACAAATATGTGACTCAAAAACTAAAGCATCCATTTTCTGCAATAAACTCTTTCTTGATTCTATCTTATCTGTTTAGTTTTATTTTTCCTTTGCTTCATTATCTGAGTGTATTTTATTACATTTTCCTATTTTGCTTCATTTTCTGAGTGTATTTTATTTCATTTTCCCTTTACAAACAAGTTAAAAATTATTTCTGCAAGGCGGCGCCTATGGCTCAGTGAGTAGGGCGCCGGCCCCATTAACAGAGGGTGGCGGGTTCAAGCCCAGCCCCAGCTGAACTACAAAAAAACAAAAAATAGCCGGGCAGTGTGGGAGGTGCCTGTAGTCCCAGCTATCTGTTGTGATTGCTTTGGCTGGGTTTTCAGCACTATGTTGAATAGAAGTGGGCAACTTGTCTAGTTCCAGTTCTAAGCAGGAATGCTTTCAATTTCTTCATATTCAGTATAATGCTGTGGGTTTTGTTGTAGATGGCACTTATAATTTTAAGCTAAGTTCCATCTATGCTCATTTATCATAAAAGGGTGCTGAATTTTGTCAAATGCTTTTTCTGAATCTATCACACTCTTAGTACTTTTTTGTCTGTTTTATGTACTTAAAAAATCTGTTGGAAAAATTGAAATAAAGATTGGAAAGAAAAGTGTTCTGGGATTTGTAAATTCAAATGGAAGTACAAGATGAGAATAATGTCCCCCAAAGACATTTCTACCTTGGACGAATTGGTCAAGCACATTGCAAAAGTATTAAGAAGATAATGCTTACGACTGGGTTTCTGGATGAAAGAGGCAACTGCCTATGGGGACTGTGGTAGGTGATGTGCAAGATCCCAGGGCACAGAGTAGAGTCATTCCTTTGGGGATAATCCAGGAGCAGCATATGGGAGCTATCAAAGGACAGTAAATGTAGCTCTGTGGCAGGCGCCATTGGGTTTTCACTGTTCTAGCAGGCACTGCTGTGTGCTTTCCCTATGGCTTCCAGCCACTCATAATGGACAGTGCTCTTTTTAGATGAGCCTAGTGGTCTGTACACCTAGATCTTCTCATAACCATGATCCCTTCTGACCCAGCCTTTGGTCTCAGACCATTTAAATCCATGCACACAGAGTTCTCTCAGATCCCTTTGGCTTTGTACCTTCTCTCTATTCTAATGAATCTTTTCTTTTTACTCTTGTCTGAGTAAAGTCTTTCTGTTACCCAGAAGACTTCTCCCCAAACCTTTACTTGTTCTTCAAATCCATTTCCTTCTCTTAAATATCCAGGTTTTTGAGAACAAACAGGCAAAAAGATTCATTTTTCTCTCATTTCTGTTATCATCTTTTTTATTTTGTGGCTGAAGCAAGCAACTAGCATAGTTTCTTGGATGAGAAAAACAAGCTCCATGAAATTATGGCTAATATTATGCTGAGCCATGTGAAGTTGCTGGTATTCAACCTTTTTAACTTACAAAACAGCAGTGTCAATTTGTTAAACTAAGTTTTTAAACTCTTTCCCACTACTTAAAAGTATACCAAAAGGCTGTCTATAGCTAAAAGTTATTTTTACAAAGTATAACTCAACATGGCGCAAAGCAAGAAGGTAGAATTAATCAAAGAGAACTTTCTGGAAAGGATGAGCTACATAAGTATTCAGGTAGGAACATGGGCTAATGGCTTTAGTGCAGGTCCAGGAACGGCTTTAGTGGGGAAGAATTGCTTGAAAGAAAAACTGGTTAAAAGAGAAAGGAGTTTTTGTATTAATTATTCTCAAAAGAGGTGGCAGGCAACTTACAGGGGAGTTCTCACCATTGCTCTGAGTTTGTGGTTCTACTTGTGTAAACTGTCTCTTTCTAGTAAGCATCTAGTGAAAGAACACTAAATCAAGAATCAAAAGACCTGAATTTTAATCCAAATCCTCACATGACTGGCTGGGAAAGCTTGGAAGCCTGGATAGGCTTTGTAAGTCTATATTGCCCTATCTCAAAAAAAAATAAAAAAAAAAAAGGTAATAACACCTTCCCTGTTGTTCTCATTGGACTGTTATCAAGATCAAATGTTCTCATATAAAGAGCTGTTTAAAAATGCAAGTAATTTCTTCATTTATAGCAACTCATTTAGGCCCTATGTGGTTTCATGTGTATTATTGATACCAAATTCAGGAAAGACGAAAATAAATTAAAGTCGTCTTCAGAAGCTCAAGAAATGTCAATAACACTTCAGTTATAAATGATAAAAGAGCCATTAGGAAAATCTCAAATAACTACCCCAGGCTCTGGTTTGATAAGTACTCTTTTCTGATTAAAAGAAAAAGAAAGAAAGAAAAGAAATGATGATTCTGCTTACTCATTTTACCTTCTTTTTCTACTCTTCCTCCTTCTCTTCATCCTCCCCTTCTTTCCTCTTCTTCTTCCTTCTCCATCTCAATTTGGTCCAAGACTAGCATAAGTTCCTAGTATAATCCTTCACATTTACTTAGGCATTATTCTCTTTTCTATACATTTTTAGCCTCTGATCCTGTATATTTACTTGGAAATGTAAATTTTCATAATAGACATTTTCGGAAATAATGTGTTTAGTTGGAAGGAAATAGCCCGTCTTTAGACAATCCACCCACCTGTTTTCCCCACCAGAACAACACGCCATGAATTTTTCCAGTCAGTGGGATTTGGGGAACCCATTTCTGATTCTGGCCATTTCTGCAAACCCAACTTTTCCAAACCCTCTGAAGACCTGGACTTGAGCTCAGAGGCACAGGCCTGGCCAGCTTGGTCCTGTCCTGCAGCCCTGGGGCGGGTCGCTGACACTCCTGCTGCTGCAAGGTTAGATCACAGAGCCCTGGACACACCCTCTCCATGTTAGTTCTCGTCCTACCTGACTAAACCTCTCCCACTAGTGACAGCAACCGTCTCTGGGATGTTGAAGGCCCATCTGTGAGGGGATAATTGATTTCCCCCTGTCGCTCCATATTTATTTTCCTTTTCCTGGCCTCCAGAAATGTACCCTGAACCAAAGGCCATGGCAGCAGCTCATGTTGGCAGAATCCTACTTTTATTGTTTCTTCCCTGGCAACAGTTATTTATCCAGCTTGTCAAGTGACTGCGGACATCGCCACCGCCATCTGTTTCCCTGTGCCTGAATCCGTTAATGCAGTTAGACTCTGTTCTCAGGAGCGGCTGCTTGTGATTTTTCTGCACTTGCTGTTTGCTGGTTTTGGCAGCTTCTTCACTGGGGTTGGCATTTTCACTTCACGCTTGTTCATTTGATTAGCAGCCTTCCTCTTGTGGGTTAACTGTTTAGCTCTCACAGAGTGGGCTCTGGGTGAGCGTTCCCTTACTCCTTGAAAGACTTCCTTTCATTTCCTCTATGCTGACGATGAATCTTTCTTCAGGATCAAGGTCTTTGGATTCCCCTTCTAGGTCTCAACTCTCCCTTCTTCTCCTGGATCAGGCTCTCATCTTTTCTCGTCTGGACAACTGGAACAGCCTCTTATTGCAGACACACAGAGGCCGAGAGATTTTCCTGAAACATAAACTCGCTGCTCTGCTTGAATCTCTGGAATTTTACTCTGGTTGCCACTAAGCCCGTGCTCATGACACACAATGTCTTAAAATCTCCCCTGTGCTTGCCTCTCTCGCTGTTCGACTTGGATGAGGGAAGGCAAGATTTGGCCCTTCGAAGTTCATTTGACAATGTCAAAAGACACCTGAAGTTGTCATAACTGGGGTAAGGGAAGGGGAAATCGACCAACCTCTGTGGGTAGAGGCTGAGGATGCTCTAAACATCCTGCAATGTGCAGCACAAGCAAAGACTTATCCAGCCCTACATGTCAGCAGTGTTAAGTCAGAGAAACCCTGTTCTGGCCAGACTGACTTACTGGGCCCACCGCCCTCTTGTCCCTCCATCCCTGAGCCCGAAGGTCTTTCCTCCCCTTTTTTCACTGTGTGTCTTTTAGTGTCTGACTGTCCTCTGAGGCCCAGCCTAAGGATCACCTTGTTTGGATCTTCTGACCTTGGATGAGAGTTGGTCCCTCTTCTGAGCTTTTAGTCATCCAAAAATAATAATAAATAAATAAATAATAATAATAAATAAATGTAAGCAATAGACATTTATTTATAGGGTATCTACTACCTATCACTACTGTATTAAGTTCTAAAATTAAAATAGTAAACAAAATCAACACAGGTGCTCCACTTACAAAATCAACAATCCAGAAGGGAAGACAGAAAGTCATCAAATAACCAGACAGTAACTGTGCTGCTCTAACCTGCTGTGCACAGTCCTCTCCACACCAGAGGACTCCTGATGTAGAAAGGAACCATTATTTCTTTCTTGAGTGTTGTACAACGATGTCTTCTACATCAGGAATTTGCAAAGTGTTTTTACAGCGTGACCATTATTTCTTTCTTGAGTGTTGTTCAGAGATGTCTTCTACACCAGGAATTTGCAAACTGTTTTTACAGCGTGCTTTCTTTTCTTTAAAACTTTTCTTGAACACATGACCAGAACCTGAGTTCCTTAGCATCACAAGCCAGGCCATGCCCAACATTGTTTTACTTCCAACACCCTTTCCCTGCCCTACGCATGATCCTGACACGTTCCAGGCCACAATGCATGGTTTTAAAATGCTTTCCTTTACTTTTTCATTCTTTTGGTACATTTTCCTTCTTCTATCAAGATCCAACATATATGCCTCTGTTCACAGGTTTTCAAGACACAGAAATATTTCTTCTGTTTGTGGGACCCCTCAAACATACATGGTACATATTCATATCAGCACTCAGTCGAGAGAAGTGGTGAAAGGTGCACACAGTTCTGGAGTCTGACAGATCTGAACTTATCTTTCTCAACTTCAATTTCTTCATCTTAACAGTAATAAAATAATAGTGCCTACCTCATAAGTTTCCAAAAATATTAAATACATTAATCCAGCACAGTATTAAGGATTCAATAAATGTTAATGGTTATTACCGTGTTATAGGCTGTGTAAGTGATTGTGTAGCTCTCTGCTAGACTAACTGCTTTCTCCTTGAGGATAAAACTGTATTTTATTCCTCGCTGTAGTTTAGAAACAAGAAACGGCTGAACAGCAGAGCCTTGATAATGTTTGGGTCAAAGGTGGAGCCTCAGTTACAGTGATCTCTCCTGTAGTGACTTAATACTTAACATTAATTGAGCACTTACTAAGTCCAGAATCCTCACTATCATTCTATGAGATTGGCATCATTATTGTTGGTCACAGAAAGATAAAGAGCTTGCCCAAGATTGCACAGTAAGTGACATAGTCCAAACTTAAATATAATGGCTTATAATTGTAAATCATTAAATCTGTCCTAGAATATTAGATAAATTCAACCTTTATTTCAAGAACTCACTGATGATATAGTACAATGGATACATATATAAAGAAGCTTTTTGTCAAAGGCCGGGCATGGTGGCTCACACCTATAATCCTAGCACTCTGGGAGGCTGAGGTAGTGGATTCCTTGAGTTCAGGAGTTTGAGACCAGTTTAATAAAAATGAGACCCCATATCTACTAAAAAATAGCCAGATGCTTTGATGAGTGTCTATAGTCCCAGCTATTGGGAGGCTGAGGCAATAGGATCACTTGAGCCCAAGATTTTAGGGTTGCTGTGAGCTATGATGACATTGACTCCATGGTACTCTACCCAGGGCAAGAGTGAGACTCTGCCTCAAAAAAAAAAAAAAAAAAAAAAAAAAAAAAAAAGGAAGAAGAAGAAGCTTTTTGTCTAAATGAAGAGGACACAAAAATATGCACTTTCCTTTTCTAGAAACACTGAAATGATTGGGGCTTCTAGAAGAGTCAGTAAGTGGGATGGAGCAGGGGAGGTATTTATCTTCCAACCCAAACCAGGTAGTTTTCAAACAAGTCAACTATACATATGCCTTCTGTTTCCAAACATCTTATATAATAAGCAATATGAAAATATGTAAATGAAGACGAAAGAATTTAGAGGTATCAATGCATCACATCAGGAAAATTGAGAGAGCAGTGGCTTATTGACAGATGAATGAGGAAATGCCTTGGAGGAAGCCTTAACCAGGGATGACACTGTTGTCTACCCACATAGACCACCTGACTGCCAGCTGTTTACTGGGAGGTGGGTAAGGGAAGTGTTAATGGAGTATGCATGAGAGGCCGTCTCCACCGTCTGTAAGAGGTGGTTCCTACAACAGGAGTCTGTAGCTGTGACTCAGCTGTAAAGAGGACCCAGGCAGTTCTCAAACTACTTGGGCTCCCAGGGCACCTATTTAAATTTTTAATTTCAGCCAAATGAGAATCGCCCTTGCAGCAAAGTAGGGTGAGCTACTTACTGAGTTTTACAATTTGCTCTTAGAGAAAACTGTAATTAATCCTCTGAAAAGTCATTGGGATATAAAACTTGCATAGAGAAAGCAATTGCTATTAAAGCTTCAAGCTTTTCCTGTGGATTAATGATGCTGCCACCTCATTCTAGGACATGGTTCTGAGGTTCGGGATGTGGGCTTAGGTGATGGGTAAGTGTTATAACGAAATTCCTCAGGCTAAGCTGGTGGCGGAAACTCTTAAAGCTTCCAAAAATTGCAGGGGAGGGAGCCCAAGTGATATATATGCCTGTTTATCATACTGAAGTATCTCAAACTCCTGTTAACTCTCTTAGTTCTTTGCAGATTCCAGAAAATCAAATACAGTGGGCATTATGAGCTCTCAGGAAGGGGAGACTGGAGGAAGAACAGAGAACAGCAAGGATGAAAGAAAGCCACGTGGATAATGAAAACTTGAGAAGAACATTGCCCCAATGGCTTCCATTTAGTTGATTTGAGGAAGATGGACTGTATTAAGGAGAAAACAAAAGGAAACCATTTGACTTGCAAACAATCAAAGGAGAAAATGAGTAAATTATGTGCATATCTGTGGAAGCTATTTCATTAATTATATACTATTTGAATGTATAGTATTTCATTGCTTGCAATAAGAAAGAAGTAGTTCCCCAAAGACAAACTGATGTACTACTCACCCGAAGAAGGAAATCATGAGGGCAGACAGAAGAAGCACGTGTACCTTGCACAGATTACATGTATTGAACTGTATCTATTGTTCAATATATGATATTTAACAAACAAAGAAAAATTGAATTTGATCCTGTATGTGCACACAAATCTATAAATAATTTAAATGCAATAAAACAAGCTTAATATGGAAAGTTAAGGATATTGTGCATGCCAGGTTCTACCACACATGCAGAAGTTTCTCAAATATTTGTTAAAATGAAGAACAAATTTTCTTAAATTATTAGAAATGGGACTGATAATTTAACTGAACCAAGAATTATTATACTACACACAATACATGTTATTTTATATCTAATTTTGCTGGCAAGGCACCAACAATTACATGTTACACATGTAATATATGATTGTATATTATATAATTATGTATATTATATACGGGTTGAACAATTTTAAGTTCATGAATTTAATTGTCCAACTCTCATATTCTATACAGGGTGGACATAAAGTTCATGTGCAATTTAAAATAGTTTAACATAGTAAATTGCACATGAACTTTATGGACACCTTGTGTATAAAACTATGCTAGTGAAGCACCAATAATAGATGTTTCTGGTTGATAGAATTCTCCAGCTGATGGGACGTTTGGTAAAAGGGTTTATGTTTTTATCACTGGCCAGTGAAAGATACAGTGGAAGAGCACTTGCCTGGGATGACCAGGGAGTCTAAGAGAGTAAGTTTCAGTTGGAGACTCATTGCGTTATCCCTGTTACACCTAAGAATTTAACTCCTCTGTGTGCATAACTTTTCTTTCTGCCGGAGGCAGTACATTTAAACTCTGAACCCAATTATCCTTGGTAGTTTAGTAATTCAGGCTTTGCTTTGGCTTATGAGCTCATCTAGACAAATGCTTTCTCTGGAACACATTTCTTCCCTTGTAAGAATGAATAAAATAAATCTGCAATCAAAAAGACAGCCAGGGTTATGATTAGCTGGAGTGCACTGGATAAACAGTGTTTTAGTTCCCCACATGTTGACAAAATTCACAATATGGCAAATTACAAAATTCCCTCTGGGTTATTCGGGGCAGGTTAAAATTAAATACTGAATACACGAGTTTACCATCCTCCTCACTAGACTTGGCGCATCCAGATAACACCCTTTGGTAGCAGGTCACTGTGGGGCTTGTGATGCCCTTGACTGCAGATCAGGGCCCTGGTATCGGTGTTGACATTGGGACCCGACTCCTCGTGTCTAGTCCAGCAGAGCCTTTCACACACTGACGTGAGCTGTGACACTGCCACAAGCATTACCATGGCCCTTCCCTTCCTGAATAAACCCGCCATAATAGGGCAGGGAGTGAGGAGAACAGAGGACAGAGAAAACCTCATCTAAAACACAAAAGGGAAGAGGTCGGGTCAGGCTGAGACACACAGATACTGCTGGCGAGGGGGACCAGATGAACGTCCCTGAGAGATGGGACAGCTTGAAGCGCTCCTGGACTGCAGGCTGTGCTCTAACCGGGAACTGGCAGGTAGGGGGATCATGAAAATGGTGCTGATACAAGAACGCACTGCAGGATTCCCAAGGGTAAGGCTTAAACAGGTCCCACGTGCCTAGGACAGAGCAGTGTAAGAGCACAAAAGGAGGGAGGAAGTCTCTACTCTCAATTATTAATAATAAAAAAAAATGGCAACATTTATTAAGGATTGCTATTTTCCGGCCTGGTGCTGAGGGCTTCCCGCATAGCACCTTGTTTAACCCTGATACCAGCTGTACACAGCAGGTCCTAATCTCTCCCTCTTTAATGGAGAAAGACACTGGGAGACACGCAGCAACTTGCCCAAGGTGGGACATCTGTGGGGGGGGACACAGGCTGGGAAGGGAAGTAGGGGGAAAGCTGGGACAGGTGTCACAGCCATCTTAACCCACATATCAGGGTCTGACTTAAGAATTTTATCTGACAAAAAAAGTTTATCAGCTAGAAACCTCTTACATCGCTAACCGGACACCTCCTGAAATTCTTTCCCACTTTTGAAGTCAATGCAACACACGAAGTCCTTTCCTTACAGCTAACCAACAAATGATGCCAAGATCGTCGAGGCCCAGGAGTCTTTCTCTAAGACTCCTCTAAGGTCTTCCCTTTTAAGACAATTTTTTATATCATGAGGAAAAGGGTGATATACACAAGTAAACACCAGAACGCGCCATGATAATTAATTTTCCTATTTATTTCATTCATGAAGACTGACGAGGAGAAAGACTACAGCTTGGTTCTAGAAGTGTAAGTGGCCAAATTGATGTGTGAGCTGTGATGGGAGCTGATAGTGTTAATGGGCCTTTCCCTGAGAGTGCAGGAGGGAATCAGTGAGGTCCGAAAGGTGTTAACACTCAAGTCTTGCAGGCTCAGTCATCCCCACTCTTTTTTAAATAGTGTGAACAACATACTTATCACAGAAAGGACACGTGTCTGCTACCAGAAATCAAATCAACACAACAATGGTGCCCCCAACAGACCCTGAACCATCAATACCACGTCTCTACAATAGTCTCAATGGAACCCACAGTGATTCCTGTCTACTGGCAGATCTTTCCTTACTGAAGGGAGTGGACTATTTTATAGGCAGAAACTGGGTAAGGCCTGTGAAAGAGGACAAGGAGAGACATTTCTAGGTGTTAAGCTTAATATTTGCAGTCTCTGCATCCCCTACCCCTCTCCCCCCTACATATACATACACATGCGCGCACACACGCATAACTCAGTGATAGGAAAACTTAAAAGAATGAAGTCTCTCTTTACTGTAGGTTTTCTCTAAAAAGGGACACAGCAAGTCACAGCAAAGCATCCTAAGATGTCCCGTGCCTATCTTCCTGAAGTCTTCACTAGGGCCACTTGAAAAAACCTCTTCTCCTAGATTCTTTTCTCTGGGTCCACAAGGAGCCACACCATCACTCGGCCCTTTCCTCAACCACTTCTCTCTCTCCACTCTCCCCTTCTACTTCCTTCCCAGCCCAGGCAGCTGACAGCTGACGGCCAGACTGCTGACCTGCAGCTGGTCCCAGCACTCCGGAAGTCCCATTCAGCCAAACGTCTGACTGCTTACTTCTCTCTGGCGCCAGCCCCTCAGAACACAGGTAAATCGAATTTTAAACCTAATTATAGAAAGAAGGGAAGAAAAGATAGAAATTGGTACAAACAAGCTTGGAATTCTGAGAGAATTTAGAAGTGAGAAAGACAAGAAGACTTAGGAACAAATGATAGAAATATTAACGGATGTTTGAATAGGTGGTTCATTAGAAAATTATAGATAAGGTAAAACAGGGACAGGAGGAGGGCCCAGTTAGTACTTTTAAGCATAATGGAAAAGGTGCTAGACAAATTAATGCTGTCATATTTGTTATTTGTTTATCTTAAAAAAGATTAAAGGAATGACTGAAACCATACATATTGTCAAATCTCAACTGCAAACCATATTCATAAATATCAAATGGAGAAATTAGAGTTTCGCCCAAATGCCATTAGGGCATGAAAAAGATGGCGCCACAATTTGCTGCCTCTGGAGAGAGTTGATAGAAACTAACAGCAGAATCTTGGGGACACTGATTGCACGATTTGCAGTGGAAGAGGCGACCACGTCTCACTGAACTACTTCCTCCTCCAACCCCTATCCCAGCTTCTGCTAAATGGAAATCAGACACATGTGTCAAGGGGAAGCGGTCACTTTGTCTGCATAATAACTGTTAGATTAAGATTTGCTGCAAAAAGACAGTCCATTAAAGTTTTGCCTCTGAAGAGGGAAAGGAGCGGAAATAAATTAGCAGCTGAAGGACGTCTGAGGAAGAGCGCGTTTGAGCATTAGTTAAGACTAATGGAAATCAATTGTTCCAGTGCCTCCACTCTACCCAGTTGCATTTTGCCTTTGGGAAAGCCTTATTTCTTCCCACATCTGAATCAACAAACAGAGTCTGATGTGTTAGCATTGATAACAATTTAAGAGGCCTCAATGAAGTGACTCAGCTTTCAAAGCAGACTGTGGTTTCCTCTGGAATGCAGAATTAAGGTATACTCTCTTTCTCATGAAAAACCAGAACAGGAGGGATTTGGGGTAGTGGCATGAGATGTACTCAGGGAAAGTCAGCCAGGTTAAGTGTGGATGAAGCTGAGGGACAGTGTCCAGAAACTACATGGTGCCAACCAAATCATCCGCAGGGAGATATTACTTATCCCACATCTTCCATGAATGACTCTCCCCAGGAAAGCAGAACCCAGTGTCATCAAGGCTGTCCTGACTTTGCCCTTGCTGTACCCTCCACCTAGAATTCCCTTTCCTGGTCTATACAGTGGAACTATGTGATTCTTGAGCACTGGGGAAAATCCTGCACCTAAAATGTAAACCACATGACTTGCCTTTGTGCCTCCAATCCCCACACCAATTGATTTTAAGACTCTAACATTGAAGGCAGCCCTTAAATGATAATATCTCCAATTACTCGTAGTTAATTCAAGCTGAATCACATTATCATATTAATCATAGGAGGGAACGGATACAAAGGAATGGGGCATAGGATAGATTAGCTTCAATGGTAAATCATAGGAAGAGAAGAGAGGGCACCTACTTCCAGCGGAGTGGGTCAGTGGGAAGAGCATTGAACCAAGAATCAGAGGTCTGGGGTCTGAATCTCCTTTCTTCTTACAAACTGTATGACTTTGGGTAAGTCATTTGGAATTTTAGAATCTCAGTTTTCTCATTATAAAACTAGGGTAATGGCATCTTCCTTAATAACTTCAAAGGGCTGGTGCAGTTACAGCAAAAGGTGATCAAAAGCAGGCTCAGCTCCTGTGAAGCCTGAAACAAACAAGATTTTGGGTGCCCCTTTAACAAGACATCATATAATTATGAAAACAAAATTAGATAGAAATGTAAAAATTTAGAATAAAAAATAATACATTTTGGAAAAAAAACTAGATTCTCCCCCCTAAAGTACCCCAAAATGTAAGTCCAAAACAATAATCACCAAAAGAAAACCCTATTTCTAGATCATATTTATTTCAGTCATGGCCACCCAAAACTCAGCATGCAGGGTGAGAAACATGGTAGAAAGGAAGTCAGAGTAAAGAGGAAATGGTCTTAACAAATCATAACTAAGATATCTACTTTTACAGATTTTACAATAGCATGGACTGTGTGAACACATTGCTAGGAACGTGTTCCCATTGGAAGGGGCTAGCACTGCTGAGGGCTTCAGAAGCTGCAGCTTCATAGCTCCATGGTGAATCAGTTTCTAAGATGGTATTTGTTAAAGGCTATCATGAACTATCAACTACAATACTGTATAAATGGAAGGTATTTTTCCACATTTACCATTTGCAATGTTGTCACCTTATGGAAAGTCTGTTAAATAGACTAAGTAAATTTGGTATAAATTTGGGTTTAAACTATTTGTATAATAGCTACAACCTAAATTACTCAGTTAAAAGTTAGTATTTACTTATTTTTGTCTCAGTATGTATACACCCAATTATATGTAGAAAGCAAGCTTTAGATTTACAATTTGTTCAGTTTCTAGAACATTTAAAATACATACTTTCATTTATATCCTTGGATTATGTCTTGCTATGTAACAAAATACCCTACACTCAGTGACTTAAAACAACAATAACAGTGTATTTTCTCATGTATTCTCTTGCTGTCTGTATGTCAAGCATTTGGGAGTTGTTCAGCTGAGCAACATGGCTGTGGGTCTCATGTGTTTGTGGTTGGACATCACTTGGGGATGCAGCCATCCGTAGGCTTAACAAAGGCTGGAGGATTTACTTCCAATGGGGCTCACTTGCATCGTTGGCAAATGTCTGATGGCTGTTTGCTTGGAGCCTCAGTTTTTCTCCCTGTGTGATTCTTCCCTGGGCTGCTCCACAGTCCTCACAACATGGCTGGCTTTTCCCAGACCAAGCAATCCAAGAGAGAGAGAGGAGGAGGAGAGAGGGAGAGAGAGAAGAGAGAATCATCTTTCCATTTATGACCCAGCACAGGGAGTCATCACCGTACTTCCCTTGCATTCTATTGGTACAGGAAGTTACAAGGAATATAGACCTCACCTCTCAACGGAGGATTGTCAACAGGCATGATAAGAAGAGCATGTAGAATGGGGGATGGGATTGGTGCAACTATCTTTGAAACAAACAATTTGCCACAATTCTCTTTCATACTAACATGAGAGATGGTTAGGGAAAATAGTTTTGTTTTTCTTTATCAAGAGGGAACACTTTAAAGCATTTCATCAGAAATGAACCCAACAGGACTGAATTCAAATCTACTCTTTGTTAATTCTCTGGGTCACTCTAGGAAAATTACTTAGCCTTTCAGGATTTTTGTTATCTTATCTATATAAGCTCTAATATGAGGCTTACACGAGATGAGGTATATAAAAGGATTGACACATACTAAATTCTTAATAAATTATAGGATCATTTTGGAAATGAATAAATGGAAACTGAAAGATTAAATAATTGTTTATTAAATAACTTCTCAAGGTTAAAAACTAGAAGAAATAAAACTATTGGAGCAAAATCTCTTAACCTAAAGTCTAAAGTCTTTTAACCTAAAATCTCCATAATAGGTTATGAGTGTGCAAAATATTCTACTCACAGGGTAAGTAAGAGATTGACATTTTGTGTTTGTATATTTATTTACATATGATTTATTCTCATAGCTTGATTATAAATACAGACACTTCTTTTGGTTTCACTTCAAATACCAACTGGAAAGTTAAAATTCTCCAAGTTACAAGTATCCATTATTTATTTTTAGATGATAAATGTGGTCCATATTATTAATGATTGCAATTACTGAACTTATAAATTACATTGTTAATTATTCAATTTGATAGGATATATAATGTTTATAATTTATAGGAGCCTGGAGTTGGGTGCAAATTTCCATTTTTTCCCTTAGTTAACAGACTTGGCATAAACAATAATACAGCTAAGTTTAGCACACAGGAAGATGTGATCGTATTTTTAAATTGTGGTTCATATTAACTCATTCTGTTCTCTTTTTTAATGTTAAAGGTGATTAGGGCTTTGTTTACCTCAAATTATTTGAGCCGTATCTGTTGGAAGGTTCAGGGGAACGGTTAGTAGAGAGTGTTTAGTACACTGAGCTTACATATCGGGTTTCCATAACTCATCAGCCCCACTTTTGCACACCTTTCTGTGCACTTACAGAGACTGCATACATTATACATGATGGATGGGATGCTGATTAAATAAAATGTGTTGCTCTTGCCCAGAATACATATATTTTCACATTAATTTAAGAAATTCTGAGTGATGTCCTTAAAAACATGACTGAATGTTTATACCCAAATTGAATGCTAAGGTTAACCAGAGTTATAAGAAATTTGACAAACAAAAAGTTCGCTTTCTCTCGACTTTGCCAAGGGTGCTGCCCACCCTTTCCCATCAAGACTAAGAAACAAAGTAATTTTAAGCATAAACTCCTATCTCAGACCTTTAACAATTCTTGAGATCATCACAGTGTTCAAAAAACTTGCCAGGCAGGGGTATCCTCCACTCCCGAGGAAGCTAAGGATACTGGAAAAACTTATCCATTCTATCTCCCTCTAGAATAGTGATTTTCAACTGGTGTGTGCAACACACAAGTGTACCATGAAAAATTTTAAAAGATCATTAATTAAATTATTTTCAATAGACATTCAAAGCACAGTAAGTATACTCTTTTTTTTCACTCTTTCTAATCAACATAATTTAAGTCTGCTGCAGAAGTTAAATGATAGGTTCCAGTGTGCTGTCCGATAAAAAAGGCTGGAAAACACCGATCGGGAGGAATTGCCAGGTACCTTCATGTATTAAAAGTTCTGAGAAAACAAATAACACTTAGTTTGGTTCAACTTAGGGTTTCTCAAGTGTATTTGAACAGGGAGTTCATTTTTTTTTTTCAATGAACATCCATAGACCTTGGCCCTCTTTTTAGGGCTACACACTTACTATTCTAGGGTGTGTATAACATTATTTTGTTTAGCCAAGCTCTTAATGATGGACATGTGAGTTGCTTAGGTATTTTTAACCCCCTGTTTGTAAGTTGTAGCACGTGATTATTGTCTTTACAGAGGTTTCTAAATTTAGAATGTGTGATCTTCACTTGATATTAAGGGATAAGCTATCAGCAGCCTCCTGAGCATCACCAGCGTGACTCCCTGCAGGCGAGAGTGAGGGTCTTACGGCTTCCCTGTGATGACCATCAGTACGAGAGGCAGTGACATAGAGAACACACAGAGCCCCTCAGCTGCCGTTTTCTGCTTGTCCCTGATTCCATTCTGATCTCGACATGCGTACACATTTTCACTGGACGTAAAATCTGCCACAGAAGCATCAGACGAGCACCTCTGGCTTTTTGACAGAGAAGGTCTAGGGATGATGTGTCACAAGTGGTGATCCCGAACTACACTCAGGTAGCTCCTGAAATGGCTGTTAACTGCACAAGTCACCAACGACCCATGCCCCTCTTGCATTTCCCCTGCTCAGTGCTTTGAGTCCCCTTCCTGTTCATTGTAGGTGGTTGCTGGTTACAAAAAGAGAAGTACATTGACCACAGAGAACAGCTCCCCAAGTCCATCTGTTTCCTGGGGCACTAGGGAGACTCATCTGCACTTGGTTTTCAGCTCCTGTCTACAATGGTAAATATAATTTTTTGCAGTCAACAATTTGACCAAATGACTCACCTGCTATCAAGAATCAGATAAATTCTTGTGTATAAACATGATTATCATTCATGTATTTTGGAAGATCTAGAAGCCCATCCAATTCTCACTATGACTCGGATATTTGCATCAACCCCGCTGTATTTCTAACATTATGACTGAATACTTTCCAGAACAAACGCCTTCGGTCTGTGGTGTTGCATCCAAACATCACTGTTGTACTCACTCTTGTACCCAAACATCGCCAGCTGACTCCATTTCTTTTCCCCAAAATAACTCCCATTCCTTCTTATCTTTTCTCATTCCCAAATCCTTTCTCTCTAATATTTTTTTAACCAGTGTGAGAATACGTTTATATTAATATTTAGGTTACAATGAAATAAGCATTTAAAATAGATATCGCCTGCTCTTCATGACTCAGACCCTGTTCAAAACATTCCAGAATCTTCCCCTTCCCATCATAGCTCGATAGGATCGCTTTCTCTTTGTTTCATCAGGAATTTGCAGTATTTGGACTTGTGCTTTCATTTATCTTTTTAAAAATAAATATCTCGTCTTTGTCTTCAGCCAGACTCTCAGCACCCTGAAGTCAGTGACTACTTTTCCATCCTTTCAGATTTATGAACCAGACATGTCTTATCTGCTAGAGATTGCAGGACAAAGCCCCAGATGATGTATGCCCATGCTGGCAAAGAACCTACAGGGTAATTCTCAACTACTTTTCCAGAATTTTAGGCAATGGGAATGTCAGGGGTACTTGTCTCAAGTATTACCCGTTAGTAAATATAGAAGAAAGACTATTTCCAAATGTTTTTTGAGCTCTTGCTCCATGTTAGAACCCATCCTAGGTTCTAGAATCCATCAGCAAATAAGGCAGACACAGTCCCTGCCCTCATGAAGTAAATACCTTGAAGGTATTTTGCTCTTGAATAACTATGAACCCAACCTTGAAAGCTGAGAGACAAAAGAAATATGAGTGGCCATTTGGAATTCTGGACATAAAATATATGCATCGCCTATTTTATGCAGACAGGCTGTTGCGTGGTTGCCTAAAATGGGGCATTTTTTATTATTCTTTTATAGATTGGCCATAGACTATGCAATACAAGAGAGACATGAAAGAATAATGGGAAAGACGAGACCTGACTGGATAAATCCCTGGAAAGCTTTTTTTTTTTTTTAACATTTGTCATGAGAATAAATTCCCCTTGCATCAGTTTTTCCTTCTGTTCTTTTCTAGGTCACTAAAAATGAAAATACTTGAGGGGAATGGTGTGTACATCAAAAAATCTTTGCAATATCTTTGAGTCACCACTGGACTTTTACAAACCAAAAGGAGAAACTCAGAATGAATACACTAGGGGAAGAGCATTGAAAAGCATTTGGAAAACCTGAACATATCTCCCCATTTGTCTAGGCTGGTGATTATTACTGCAATAAGAAACCAAAGCCGAACAAATTATGGAACGGGTTTTAGTGGCAGTTTCCAGATTGCAATCATGCACATTGTGAACATATAATAAGCATTAGATAATCCTCATGTTAAGGTGTTATGGGAATGTCCCCCCAGAACAAATAAAATGAGGGGTTTGAGGTGATGCAGCATTTCTGGTAGAACTTGGGCTCCTGTATATGAGACACTAGGCTACAAATGTGTCATTTTCATAATCTGATATAAAACAGCCCCTCTTTGTTATAAGTTTCCAAGCCATAGTGAGCGATAGATGAATGATCGGGAGGTAAAATCAGAATGCTCTATGATAAAAATGAGGTATTGATTCTGTGCGATTTTAATTTAGATTAGTTTACTTAGAAAAAGTAATAAATTGAAATGTACTAGACACGGCTAACATTCAAAATGACTTATCCAGATTCCAAAATGAAACCTTAGGCAAGCAATAATTTTAACCACAGTACTCACCCAAGTTGCCCACGCTAAATTATAGCATCATTGCAAATAATTTGGACAAGAAGGAGAAAAGTAGTATATCTCTGAAGGACTAACGGGAGCTTGTGCTGCCATGCTAGGAGAAAAGATGGGGAAAGAACGGGAAGGGAGCGACCATTATAAATTAGGGAGACAAACACGTGAACTATTAAAAAAGTGATTCAACATAAGCGGATGCCTGGTTCAGTTTGGTGGTTTCAGATGGTCAGATAAAAGGCATTATTTGTAGACAAATATGGAGTTGGAGTGCTCTGATTCCTATCTGTAATAGATTTCTTGAGATTTTAACCTGTTGGTGGTAAATTTTGCTTTAAAACATTTTTATTCAGCCTGTTTAGCCCTTTATATATGAAATTGAATCAACTACTGCGTACAAGTGTGAATCTGCTAATACAAAACTTGGTCTATACTAGGATGATAATTATGATCACTAATCATAATTGAGCCCATTATAATCTAGGAACTAAGCTCAATATTCTTATTATCGCATTCAAAGTAGAGTTCAGAAAGCATCATTTCCCTTATGTGCAACCACATCTCACTTTGGTAGTTAGCTTTACATTTTCTATCTGAATTCATGACCACAGAACCACAATTCTCTAGCGTCTTATTTGCATACTACCAACTGAGCACTCTAGGATCAAGTATATCTTATCGTGTGCTTTATCGCTTCTGTCAATTCATACTATTTCCAGGATGAATATTTTGTTTACGCAGATCTCTCTCTAACACACATACATGGTTAGATATGTTCCAATAAGGATTTCTAATTTAAGTAGCTTTTCCTTCTGTCCCCTTTTGAAGAGCTAGTCTTTTAAGATTCATTTTTCCTTACTAAGTGACCATTAGTCAGTTTTATTCCTGGTGTACACAATTTATAGAATCCGTCTCCAGAATTGTTAACTTCTCTTCACAAAGAATGACTTTGTTTCCGTTCTAGTCCTTTCATAACAGTAGCTCAGCTTTCTAATTTCCACTTTAAAGAATTTCTCTTTTGTAGGTTCAATACTCACCTCTTTAGAAGTGAAGTTCTTTGTTAAAGGTTTAGCTTCTGTAGCATCCTGGGATGCTTCAGGGGCCATTAAGCTTAATGAGTTAACAATTTTTTTTTTCCTAAAGTGTGTATGAGGTGCCTACTGAAGATAACTTTTATAGGTCTTCCTGATTTATTACAAAGAAAGTCTCTTTCAAACAAAAGCTTTCAGGCTGAAGTTTCATGCTAGTCTAAGAGAAGCAAACTTTTGGTCTCAAGTGCTGCATAATACATCACATGCCGTTTCTGTATTCTTGGGCTATTATATAACCAAGCTATCAGTTACATCAAAGCTTGTCTCCTTCCATAAAGATGCATTGACAATAGATAAATCCCTTTTCTCTCCAAATGGTTTTCTTTAATAGAATTCCATTGAATAGGGATCTCTTTTGCCTTTTTGAAACCAGATTTTAAATTTCACACATATTTATCAAGAAACAGTCAAAGAATGGGTAATTTTGACTATAAAGGTGTTTTTTATTTCTACAGAGCTGCTAAAAGGCACACCCCATGAAACCATCAGAAGATCTTTTCAGAAGCAAGTGTTCAAAGCATTCCTTTAGCCTGTGGTGCCCATCTCATAATAGAGACCCCCAAAGTCTCCGCACTCTGCCCACCCCTACTTAAGACTTCAAAGGTAACTCTTGACCCAGAGGAAGAGGAGGCAGAATCACACAGTCCCTGCAAAGGAAAATGCCAGGAAGAGCCGCTGATCTGATAGGATGGCCCAGCTACAGCCAATGGGAGGCAGCCCTGTGAGGCGACCTTCCTACCACCTCCTACAAAAAAAGGAGTCAGTGTTCTTAGGCTGGAAGGGCCGGCTGACCTTTATCAGTCCTCCACTTTGATGGTAGCTCTCATATTTCTGAAAACATATGGCTCAGCATAAAAGCCTTCAGTTCTATAAACTTTGCTCACCACCTGTAAAATATAGCCAGCCTGGTACGTATGTTGCTGTGTGACCTTGCAAAAGTTTCTCAACTTCTCTGTGCCTCTGACCCCCATTCATAAAATGGGGACAATTTATTCACTTAGCAAATATATTGAAATGTTTATGACATGCCAGGATCTGTTTTAGGTTATAAGGATTGTATCACTGACCCTGTCTCTCACCCTCAAAAGACACAAGTATTAACATCTCTACGCTAAATAAACTTACATTTTAATGAAAGGATTTAGACAGTAGTGCAGTGGCTCACGCATGTAATACTAGCTCTCTGAGAGGCTAAAAAGGAGAGTCAGGAGTCTGAGATGAGCCTGAGCAAGAGCGAGACCCCACCTCTAGAAAAAAAATACAAAAATTAGCTCAGAGTGGTGGTCTGAGCATGTAGTTCCAGATATCAGGGAGGCTGAAGCAGGAGGATCACCTGAGCCCAAGAACTTGAGGTTGCAGTGAGCTATGATGATACCACTGCACTTGAGCTCAAATGACAGAGAGAGACTCTGTCTCAAAATAAATAAAGTACAACTGAGAATAGTGAAGTAGGGAAGGAGAACAGAGCGGAGGTGAGAGTTACAGTTGCAAAGAGGGGACTGTGACCAGCAGAGCTGGCAGGGAGGTGAAGGAGTGAGCTGTAGAGATGCCTGGGAGGTTGGCAAGGGAATGACAGAGCACGATATGAAAGAATGAGAGAAGCCCAGGAAAAGCAGGAGCTTGGGAGGTGGGAGACAGTGGAAGAGTGAGAGTAACAGGAGGTGAAGTCGAAGAGCTGACACAGGCACAAACCTAAGGGCATGTCATCCTTTGTACGTGTCAGCATTGCTTGAACACAAGGCTAGTTCAAGGATTTGAGCAGAGCGATATGATCTTCAGTCTAAAAGCATCACTCTGACTACCAGTCTGAGAACAGAAGGGGACAAAAGTGGGTCAGGACAGAAGCAAGGAGACAGCGTAACAGGCTACAGTCATTATCTAAATAAGAGATGATGGTGGCCTGGGCCAGGAGGTGGTGAGAAAGGCTGAATCATGGGCCTATTGAGTATAAAGAATCACAGGATTTGTTGATAGGTGAGGCACATGACATGAGGAAAAGACAGAAGTTGAGGCTGACTTGGATGTAAGCAACTGGACAGGTGGACATTTTTGCTGACTCAGAGAAAGCTGACAAAGCAACAGGTTGGGGGGGGGGCAGGAATGGAGTTCGGTCTTGTCCATTCTGTTTGGAAAGCCAAGTAGATGTCCAGGTGGAAATACTGAGTGGACATTTAGATAATGCTAGTACTTACTCCCTTTTTGATGGTTTTGAGAACTGAAAGTGCTTTACTATCCAGCCATGCCTACTTTTCCAATCACATCTGCTACCATATCTTACCACCCACCCAGTACTTAGTGTGCAGTAGAGTAACTCTTTTGTTTCTTTTTCATCTCCATGTCTTTGGTAATTTTTACCCCAGGATGATCTTTCCTCCAAGTCTATTCATTCCCTTCCTTCTGCCATGTCTTCTGAAACAATACTTAAATTAGTTCTTGTGCAATTCCTCTCTTAAATTTCAGAAAAACGCAAAGCAATAGTATTTGTTTGAGACAAATATCACCTCCCCCAGGCAGCCCTTCTTAACCTCTCTAAGTAGAGATAAGAGATGTCTTTGAGCACTCATATCGCCTCTGGAGCTTTAATGGTAACTTTTATCACAGTCATTAGTAATTAATTACTTAGTCGTCTCTATACTTGCTGATTTCTCTGAGCCCCACGAAATATGAAATTATCCTATTTAATAGATATGTATAGAATGAATGGACAAATGAACAAATGTTTTGTATGGCAGAAAAGAAATGAAGAACTCTTCACTTGCGAAGAACTTTCGCAATAAAACATTCGTCACGAAACTGGTTTGAGCAGAGGCAAGTATTGGATGGTCGCCTCTGCTGGAGCTCTTCCTAACCCGACCTGTTTAGCTTTGGCGTCCTGCTCACTGACTTATTTGATGGCTGCAGGGAGAGAGACCAAATGGACTCCAGAACTGAGCTACAACAGAAAATCTTACCTCCAAGTTTTATTCAATCATGGAGAATTAGTCACTCGAATAAAATTTGGAACTTAAATTTCAGCCACTTTGATAAGAAGTATGTTGCAGAATTATTTCACACTAGTAATGTTGTCACAACCTTCTGGAAAGAACTTATTCTTAAGCATATCTTAAAAGTGCCAGGCTCCAAAGCCACCTGTCAATATTGGTTTGCCAATATCAGATAGTTAAGAAGCAAATGTTTGTGAAAACAGCATCTGCCAAGCATTTCTGAAGGAGACGTCTAGGGTGTTCTGTTAAATCCTGAGCAATCCTAACTCTCCCTTTCCTAAACATGCCAGGTTAATGGCTCGGCACCTGTGGCTCAACGGGCTAAGGCACCAGCCACATACACCTGAGCAGCTGGGTTCGAATCCAGCCCTGGCTGCCAAACAACGATGGCTGCAACCAAAAAATGGCCGGGCATTGTGGCAGGTGCCTGTAGTCCCAACTACTTGGGAGGCAGAGGCAGGAGACTCGCTTGAGCCCAGGAATTGGAGGTTGCTTGTGAGTTGTGATGCCACAGCACTCTATCCAGGATGACAGCTTGAGGCTCTGTCTC
>CAUYRH010059493.1:0-10973 GCA_963574655.1 Perodicticus potto | reverse complement strand
ATTAGTGTTAATTAGGTCTTTGAAACTTACCAGATTTTTTTTTTTTTTTTTTTTGAGACCGAGTCTCTATCGCCCTGGGTGAAGTGCTATGGAGTCACAGCTCACAGCAACCTCCAGCTCTTGGGCTTAGGTGATTCTCTTGCCTCAGCCTCCCAAGTAGCTGGGACTACAGGCACCTGCCACAATTCCCAGCTATTTTTTTTTTCCGTAGAGACAAGAGTCTCACTTTATCGCCCTGGGTAGAGTGCCGTGGCATCACACAGGTTGCCTCAGCTTCCCGAGTGGCTGGGACTACAGGTGCCCGCCACAACGCCCGGCTATTTTTCTGTTTTGCATTTCGGCCAAGGCCAGGTTTGAACCCGCCACCTTCGGTACTTGGGGCCGGAACCCTACTTGCTGAGCCACAGGCGCTGCCCCAACCCAGCTATTTTTTGATGCAGTTTGTCCAGGGCCGGAACCTGCCACCGTTGGTATATAGGGCCAGCTCCGTAGATTATTTATTTGTTTTATTTTATTTTTTTTTGTAGAGACAGAGTCTCACTTTATCGCCCTCGGTAGAGTGCCGTGGCATCACACAGTTCACAGCAACCTCCAACTCCTGGGCTTAAGCAATTCTCTTGCCTCAGCCTCCTGAGTAGCTGGGACCACAGGTGCCTGCCACAATGCCCGGCTATTTTTTTGTTGCAGTTAGGCCGGGGCCGTGTTTGAACCCGCCACCCTCGGTATATGGGGCTGGCGCCCTAACTCACTGAGCCACAGGTGCCGCCCTACTTATTTTTTTTGAAACAGAGTCTCACTTTGTTGCCCTCAGTAGAGTGCTGTGGTATCATACCTCACAGCAACCTCAACCTCAAGCACTTGGGTTCAGGGGATTCTCTTGCCTCAGCCTCTCAATTAGCTGGGACTACAGGCACCCACCACAATGCCTGGCTATTTTTAGAGACAAAGTCTCCCTCTTGGCTCAGGGTGGTCTCGAACCTGTGAGCTCAGGCAATCCACCCCCTCGGCCTCCCAAATGCTGGGATTACAGGTGTGAGCCACTGTGCCTGGCACCAAATTATTTTAAAACTACTTGGCCCCTAAAACATTGACTCTGTTCACCAAAAGTAGAACTTTATTTTTAAATTTCAGATTAATATGGGGGCACAAATCATTAGGTTATATACTTTACACATGAAAGGTTAAAGTCAGACTTGTAGCTGCACCCTACACCCAGGAAATGTGCAATTATATCCATCCATTGTACCCATTGGGTGGGAAGCTACTGAACCCCCTCCCCTCTTCTCGAATTTGAGATTTTCTATCCTGTGGGTCTGTGACTGTTAATCTCCTAGTTTCAAATTAGTATTGAGTACATGTGATACTTGTTTTTCCCATTTTGTGAAACTTGGAGACTTTTTTATTTTTATTTTTTAAATTTTTTTGTAGAGACAGAGTCTCACTTTATCACCCTTGGTAGAGTGCTGTGGCGTCACAGCTCACAGCAACCTCCAACTGCTGGGCTTAGGTGATTCTCTTGCCTCAGCCTCCCGAGTAGCTGGGACTACAGGCGCCCGCCATGACGCCCAGCTATTTTTGTGTTTTGCAGTTCAGCTGAGGCTGGGTTTGAACCCGCCACCTTCGGTATATGGGGCCGGTGCCCTACTCGATGAGCCACAGACACTGCCCGAGACTTTTTTTTAGAGAGACAGAGTCTCACTCTATCGCCCTCGGTAGAGTGCCGTGGTGTCACACAGCTCATAGCAACCTCCACCTCCTGGGCTTAGGCGATTCTCTTGCCTCAGCCTCCCGAGAAGCTGGGACTACAGGTTCCCGACACAACGCCCAACTATTTTTCTGTTTTTTGCAGTTTGGCCGAGGCCAGGTTTGAACCTGCCACCTTCAGTATGTGGGTCTGGCGCCCTACTCGATGAGCCACAGGCATCGCCCCGAGACTTTTTTTTTAATGTTTTTTATTTTGTTTTATTTTACTTTTTTTTAAGAGACAGAGTCTCACTCTGTCACCCTCGGTAGAGTGCTGTGGCATCACAGCTCATAGCAACCTCCAGTTCTTGGGCTTAGGCAATTCTCTTGCCTCAGCCTCCCAAGTAGCTGGGACTACAGGTGCCCACAACAAGGCCCGGCTATTTTTGTTGCAGTTTGGCAGGGGCTGGGTTTGAACGTGCCACTCTCGGTATATGGGGCCGGTGCCCTAATCACTGAGCCACAGGCGCCGCCAACATTTTTCTTTTCTTTCTTCTTTTTTTTTTCAAAACAGAGTCTCACTATATCATCCTCGGTAAAGTACTGTGGCATTACAGCTCACCGCAACCTCAAACTCTTAGGCTTAAGCGATTCTCTTGCCTCAGCCTTGGACTACGGGCACCCGCCACAATGCCTGCCCAGCTAATACTTGGAGACTTTGTTTTCCAAATCCATCCAGGTTTTTTTTTTTTTGTAGAGACAGAGTCTCACTTTATTGCCCTCGGTAGAGTGCTGTGGCATCACACAGCTCACAGCAACCTCTAATTCCTGGGCTCAAGCGAGTCTCTCGCCTCCGCCTCCTAAGTAGCTGGGACTACAGGCGCCCGCCACAACGCCCGGCCATCTTTTGGTTGCAGCTGTCATTGTTATTTGGCGGCTCGGCCTGCATTCGAACCCTCCAGCTCAGGTGTACGTGGCTGGCGCCTTAGCCCGTTGAGCCACAGGAGCAGAGCCTTAAACCCATTTTAATTACAAAAATTGACATGTAGACTATGAAGCAAAAATACAAATTACCAAATAATTCTAATCCTGAGACACACAGGGTTTTTTGTTTTTTTTTCTTACCTTTTTGAGATAAGAGTATTGCTCTGTCACCTGGACTACGTAGGTAGAGTGCCATGGCCTCAGCTTAATTCACAGCAACTATAAACTCCTGGACTCAAGCAATCTTCCTGGCTCAGCCTCCCAAGTAACTGTAACCACCCTGTCCAGCTAATTTTTCTGTTTTTAGTACAGATGGATTTTGCTTAGGGTGGTCTGTAACCTCTCTGCCTTCCAGGAGAGTTAGGATTACAGGCGTGAGCCACAGCCCCTGGCAGACATCTATGCTATTTTTCTTTTTTTTCAGATTAATATGAGGATACAAGTGTTTAGGTTACATTGTTTTCATTTCTAAGATAAAGTTCAAGTTGCAGTGATCCTTTCCCCAGGGTTTCGTGTTTGTAACACAAAATCTTTCAAGCATTTAAATGAATAATACTAGCTTTTACTCTCTCCACTATAAATCTCACATGCTGTCAAATATTTTACAAAGCACAGGAGGAAGCATATCCAAACATCCCACTTATCCTCTTCCAGCCCTATTTTCTTTCTTTTTTTTTTTTTTATTTTTCAAAGATATATTTTTATTCCAGCCCTATTTTCAAAACCTTATCATAGTAGGCCCAAATTAAAGAAAAAAATTTAACAATTAGGGCTTACTAATTACATTTAAAAGTAAGGATTATAAAAAGATCAGCCTGGGATAATCGGAATTGGAAGGCTGTGGAACTTTAACCTCCAAGTCCAGGTTGTCGCAACCTCCCCCATCCACGCGTGTGTGCGTCCTGCTCCACAGGCTCCGGTTTGCTGCCTCTGGAACCAAAAGCCAGAGGGGCTCGCGCGAGAGCCCGGAAGTGGGGGAAGGAGGACTTTGGTCTCCTTCTGGACATGCCTCGTGCTTGGCCGCACGAGCGTAAGTGGGCCATGCGACTCAAAACAGCTTGACTCCGCTCTGCTAGAAGGAGGAACATTAGGAAGCTGCGATCAGAGGGAAGCAAGTGGGCCGAGGAGGCAAACAGCCATGTGTAGGACCCCTAAAGCGGACCGTGTTCCCTACGGGTGCTCCATCCGGGCAGAGGCAGGCGCGCCACCTGCCTGACTGAGGCTGCGCGAACTCCGGGGTTGGGGCCTGGAGTCCTTCGCGCGCGCGGTGCGTCGCCATGGAGACGGGGGCGGGGCCGGCGGGAGACTGCTGTCTGACGGCGCGCTAAACGCTGAGGCGGGAGCGGGTTGCGCGGCCGGTGGAACTGTCTAAGTCAGTCACTTTCCTCAGAGACGTCTCCCGTCGCCAGGCCCGAATGTTGGGCTTTCCCAGGTACGAAGCCCGGCCGATCGTCCCCAGCCTCAGTGGCTCGGCCTGCTTGTCTGTTAATCGGCAGCCAAGTCAGGTCTCCCCGAGCTGGGCCTGGTGACTCTGGTGTCGGAGTATCGGCTTCCTCCTTTTCTAGAAGTGCAAGTGACGCTGCTTATCTAGGGGGCTGTGGTGCGGGATTGGAGGGGACGTGAGAAGAAGGGATATCACGGCGTCCGGAGGCCTCTCGAGTGTTTTCTGTGGCGGCTCCTCTTCGGCGTCTTCTCCCCAGCCCCGGAAGCCCAGCATCCTCCCGCGCGTCTAGTGGTTCCAGGCCTGTGTTCGGGTTCCAATCACGGGCTTTCACATCCCTGCTGCGTGGCCCAAGAGGGACTGGTTTACTGGAGACCTCAGGAGCCAATAAAACAAACAAATCATGAAGCCTCCCCACCCCGGCCCGTCCCTATGGGAGATGGATGGGTCGTCGTTATTTTATAGGAAGCTATTTAGATTTCTTGTTAACAGGTGTGGAAAATGTGTAATAAATACCTGTTTGTTAAATGACATTCATTAGGAACTTGGGTGCAGGTTCCCAGTTAAACTCGTTTGATTACACTTAGTGAAGGTTTCTGGCAACCCTGACTAGAATAGCCATTTTTCTAACAGCTCACTTTGTGTCTATGTGTCACTGCTTGGTAATTCTCACAGTATTTAAAACTTTTATTGTTATAGCTGTTGTATCTATGATTAGTGATCTCTGATTTACTGTTTAATTGTTTTTGGGTGTCCCAAACCGCACTCATATAAGACCTTGAACTTAATTGATAATTGTGTGTTCTGGCTGGTCCATCAACTAGCTGTTCTGCCTTTTCTTCTCCCAGGGCCTTCTTATTCCTTGGAACACAACAGTATTCAAAGTAGGCCAGTTAATAGTCCTACAGTGGTCTCTAAATGAATGGAAGAGTTGCGGATCACTTACTTAAAGTCAAAAACTAGAAATCATTAAGCTTAGTGAAGAAGGCATGTTGTAAGCCATGCTAGGCCAATTTCTCTGAACAGTTTGCCAAGTTGTGAATACAAAGGAAAAGTTCTTGAAGGAAATTAAAAGTGCTACTCCAGTGAGTACACAAATAAGAAAGCCAACAACCATATTGCTGATATGGAGAAAGTTCTAGATCAAACCAGCCACAAATAAGGCTTATTCCCTTAAGCCAAAGACTAATGTAGAGAGAGACCTTAACTAATCTCTTCAATTATCTGGAGGCTGAGAGAGATCAGGAAGCCGCAGAAGAAAGATTGGAAGGTAGCAGAGGTTGGTTCATTTGATTTAAGAAAAGAAGCCAGCTCTATAATATAAAAGTGCACAGGGAAGTAGCAAGTGCTGATGTTCAAGTTGCAGCAAGTTATCCAGAAGATCTGGCTGAGATCATTGATGAAAGTGGCTATACTAAACAACAGATTTTCAATGTAGGTGAAATAGCCTTGTATTGAAAGAAGATGTCATCTAAGACTTTCATAACTATAGAGTGAAGCCAAGGGTTTAATTTGATCAGATCTCTGTGCTCTGCTTGCTTTTGGTCACTTGCATTTTGTTATTTTTCCCTCTTTCCATGAAGCTAATGACTATGTTAGCTGAAGACCATGGTACTGAATGTTGAAACTTAATCTTCACTGGCTGCTTTATAAGTCACATTCATAAGTGATCATGGTTACAGTTGGTTTAATTGTTTTTTCAGCAGCTTGCACCAGCTCTTGTCCAGTTCAAACCAGTGGAGACTACTGAAAATTTGACTGGGCCTGCACAAGTACCCAAAGAAATGGCCTTTTGACTTCAGAGGGCCAAAGCTTTATCCTCAGATCATTGCTAACACTGCCATTTTCTGTGCATATATCTTATGAAATGCCAGGAACCCAGACTACCATTGGAGACAATAAATCTGGAACTTCATTTTTCCCCATTGCCAATCACCTTTTCTCATGCTTTAGACCAGTGGTCCCCAACCTTTTTAGCACCAGAGATAGGTTTCATGGAAGCCAATTTTTCCATGGGATGGGCGGTGTTCAGTTGATTCAAGAGCATTACATTTATTGTGCACTTTATTTCTGTCATTATTACATTGTAATATATAACAAAATAATTCTACAATTCAGGATAATGCAGAATCAGTGGAAGCCCTGGGCTTATTTACCTGTAACTAGAAGGTCCCATCTGGGAGTGATGAAAGACAGTGACACCTGAATTGTGTTGCTTATATCCAGTCTACTCCATAATCTTGTTTTGGTTGCTGTCACTGCAGGAAACCTTGCTTCATGAAATTAGGTGTTGGAAATGGAAGCAAGCTTTTCAGTGCTTTTGTGGCAATCTCAAGATATTCCACCTTAGCTTTAATCCAGAACTTATAGAGATCTGAAGTTGTCTTAAACGTATGTTTAAGGCCACTGTCATTTTTGATCTTAAATAATTGATCCTCATCTAGCACAGACAAAGTCAATTCACCTGGCTTATTCACAAATGGGTCCATTTTGGGGGTCTTTTTTGGTTGGGAAGTGATGCTCAAACTCTTTTGAAAGGTGAAACAGTTGATCATGCACCAGCTGGAAGAAAGAAGGCCCTGGCTCACTCTCTTTCAGAATCTTTGCTAATGTGTGAAATGTGTCAAAAATCCCAATGTTCACTTGTTGCCACCATAATTCCAGTTTGGCTTTAGGTGCAGCCACTTTATCTGCTGACTTGAACACAGTTGTTACTCCCCTGAAGTGACAGATTGAGTTTGTTGAGCAGGTTGAATATGTCACACAAGTAAGCACGTTTTTTTTTTTTATTATTACATTTTTTTTGGTAGAGACAGAGTCTTACCCTGTGGCCCTTGGTAAAGTGCCATGGCGTCACACAGCTCACAGCAACCTCTAGCTCTTGGGCTTAGGCGATTCTCTTGCCTCAGCCTCCCGAGTAGCTGGGACTACAGGTGCCCGCCACAACGTCCTGTGATTTTTTTGTTTTGCAGTCCAGCCGGGGCCGGGTTTGAACCCACTACCTTCGGTATATGGGGCCAGCGCCCTACTCACTGAGCCACAGGTGCCGCCCTACATTTTTTTTTATTGTTGTTGGGGAGTCATTGAGGGTACAGAGAACCAGGTCACACTGATTGCATTTGTTAGGTAAAGTCCATCTTATAATTGTGTCCCACTTCCAAGAGGTATGTCACACACCATGACCCCCCAAGCCCCCTCCTTCCCTCTCTTCGCTTCCCCATCTCCCACCCCCCACTGTATACTAGGTCATCAGTTGTCTTCATATCAAAATTGAGTGCATAGGATTCTTGCTTCTTCATTCTTGTGATGCTTTACTAAGCAGAATGTGTTTCACCTCCATCCAGGTTAATACAAAAGATGTAAAGTCTCCATCTTTTTAGTGACTGAATAGTATACCATGGTATACATACACTACAGTTTGTTAATTCATTCCTGGATTGGTGGGCATTTAGGTTGTTTCCACAGTTTGGTAATTGTAAATTGAGCTGCAGTAAACAGTCTAGTGCAAATGTCCTTATGATAAAAGGATTTTTTTTATTCTGGGTAGATGGCTAGTAATGGGATTGCAGGATCAAATGGGAGGTCTAGTTTGAGTTCTTTGAGAATTTTCCATATTTCTTTCAAAAAAGGATGTATTAGTTTGCAATCCCACCAGCGGTGTAATAGTGTTCCCCTCTGTCCACATCCATGCCAGCATCTGCAGCTTTGAGATTTTGTGATGTGGGCCATTCTCACTGGGGTTAGGTGATATCTCAGGGTAGTTTTGATTTGCATTTCTCTGATAATTAGGGACGATGAGCATTTTGTCATGTTTGTTAGCCACTCGTCTGGTCTGTCTTCTTTAAAGAGGTTCTATTGATGTCTCTCCCATTATTATAAGGGATTGTTGGCTTTTTTTTTTTTTTTGCAGTTTTTGGCTGGGGCTGGGTTTGAACCCGCCACCTCCGATATATGGGACCACTGCCTTACTCCTTTGAGCCACAGGCACCGCCCACGGCTTTTTACATCTTATTACTTTGAGTTCTCTGTAGATACTACTAGTTATCAAGCTTTTGCCTGATTCATAATCTGCAAATATCTTTTCCCATTCTGATGGTTGTCTATTTGCTTTGGTTATTGTCTCCTTAGCTGTACAGAAGTTATTCAATTTAATCACGTTCCATTTGTTTATTTTTGTTGTTGCAATTGCCTCTGAAGTCTTCTTCATAAAATCTTTCTCCAGTCCTATAACTTCAAGTGTTTTCCCTACTGTTTCTTTGATGATTTTTAGTTGCATGCCTTAAATTTAGATCTTTTATCCATCTTGAATCAATTTTAGTGGGTAGAAAAAGCTGTGGGTCCAGTTTCAGCCTTTTACATGTGGTTATCCAGTTCTCCCAGCACCATTTATTGAATAGAAATTCTTTACCTACGTGTATGTTCTTGTTTGGTTTATCAAAGATTAGGTGGCTGTAAGATGTTTGTTTCATTTCATGGTTTTCTATTCTGTTCTAGATGTCTGTGTCTCTTTTTGTGCTGATGCCATGCTATTTCTTTGTTTGTTTTGTTTTCTTTTGAGACAGTCTCACTTTGTCACCCTCAGTAGAGTGCCGTAGCATCACAGCTCGAAATAACCTCAAACTCTTGGGCTCAAGCAATTCTCTTGTCTCAGCCTCCCAATTACCAGGGAGTATAGGCATCCATCACAACGCTTGGTTATTTTTAGAGACAGGATCTTGCTCTGGCTCAGGCTGGTCTCGAACACATGAGCTCAGGCAATCCACCCACCATGGCCTCCCAGAGTGCTGGGATTATAGGTGCGAACTGCTGCACCGGTCCCAATGCCATGCTGTTTTGATCATTATAGCCTTGTAGTACAGCCTAAAGTCTGGTAGACTAATGCCCCTGGCTTTGTTTTTATTACTAAGAATTGTCTTGGCTGGGTGGCACCTGTGGCTCAGTGGGTAGGGCGCCAGCCCCATATACCGAGGGTGGCGGGTTCAAACCCAGCCCTGGCCAAACTGCAACAAAAAAATAGCCGGGTGTTGTGGTGGATGCCTGTAGTCCCAGCTACTTGGGAGGCTGAGGCAAGAGAATCACCTAAGCCCAGGAGTTGGAGGTTGCTGTGAGCTGTGATGCCAAGCACTGTACTGAGGGCAATAAAGTGAGACTCTGTCTCTAAAAAAAGAAAAATAATAATAATAATTGCCTTGGCTACAAGGGTTTTTTTCTGGTTCCATACAAAATGAAGAATTATTTTTTCCAAATCTTAAAAGTATGATGTTGGTATTTTAATGGGAATTGCGTTGAATCTGTAGATTGCTGTGGTAAGTATAGACATTTTAACAAGTTGGTTCTTCCCAGCCATGAGCATGGTATGTTCTTCCATTTGTTAATATCTTCTGCTATTTCTTTTCTTAGGGTTTTGTAATTTTCTTTGTAGAGGTCTTTCATCTCTTTTGTTAGGTATATTCCTAGGTATTTCATTTTTTTTGAAGCTACTGTGAAGGGAATTGTGTCCTTGATTAGCTTCTCATCTTGGCTGTTACTGGCATATACAAAGGCTTCTGATTGGTGGACATTGATTTTATATCCTGAGACCTTACTGTACATTTTGATGTCTTCCAGGAGTCTTGGGGTTGAGTCTTTAGGGTTCTCTAAAGTATAAGATCATATCGTGGGCAGAGAGGGAGAGTTTGACTTCCTCTGCCCCCATTTGGATGCCCTTTATGTCTTTCTGTTGCCAGATTGTATTAGCTAGAACTTCTAGCACTATGTTGAATAGTGCGGTGGTAGAGGACAGCCTTATCTGGTTCCAGTTCTAAGTGGAAAAGCTTTCAGTTTTACTCCATTCAGTATAATATTAGCTGTGGGTGTGTTGTAGATGGCTTCAATCAGTTTAAGAAATATGTGCCACCTATGCCTATTTTTTTCAGTTCTAATTAGAGTAGGATGCTGAATTTTATCAAATGCTTTTTTCTGCATCTGTTGAGAGGATCGTATGGTCTTTGTTTTTGCTTCTGTTGATATGGTGAATTATGTTTATGGACTTGCAATGTTAAGCCAGCCTTGCATCCCTGGGATGAAACCTACTTGATTGTGATGAATGATTTTTTTAACGTGGAGCTGTAATCTGCTGGCTAGGATTTTATTGAGAATTTTTGCGTCTGTATTGATTAGTGAAATTGGCCTGAAATTCTCCTATTTAGTTGGGTCTTTTCTTGGTTTTGGTATCAGGGTGATGTTTGCTTGGAAGAATGTGTTGGGGAAGATCCCTTCCTTCTTAATTTTTGGGAATAATTTCTGTAGTATTAGGCCAGGCACGGTGGCTCATGCCTATATTCCCAGCACTACAGGAGGCTAAGGCAGGTGGTTTGCCTGAGCTCATGAGTTCAAGATGAGTCTGAGCAAAAGTGAGATCTAAAAATAGCCAGGTGCTAAGTCGGGGGCACTTGTGGTTCCAGCTACTGGGGAGGCTGAGGCAAGAGGATTACTTGAGCCGAAGAGTTTGAGGTTGTTGTGAGCTGTGATGCAACAGCTCTACCGAGGGTGACAAAGTGAGACTGTGTCTCAAAAAAAAAAAAATTTTTTTTTCTGTACTATGGATGTAAGCATTTCTTTGAAAGTTTGAATTTGATAGAATTCTGGTGAGAAGCCATCAGGACCAGGGTTTTTTTGTTGTTGTTGGGAGATTCTTTATTGTTTCTTTGATTTCAGTTTTTGAAATCAGTCTGTTCAAGAGATCTATTTCTTCTTGATTAAGTCTAGGGAGAGGGTGTGATTCCAGGTATTGATCATTTCCTCCACACTGTCAAATTTCTGGGCACTGAGTTTCCTTTTTTTTTTTCTTCTTAGAGTAAACTTTATTAAAGTTACTTTTCCAGAA
>CAUYRH010059490.1:0-79440 GCA_963574655.1 Perodicticus potto | reverse complement strand
CGAGTCTCTTGCCTCTGCCTCCCAAGTAGCTGGGACTACAGGCGTCCGCCACAACGCCCGGCCATTTTCTGGTTGCAGCCGTCATTGTTGTTTGGCGGGCCTGGGCTGGATTCGAACCCACCAGCGCAGGTGTACGTGGCTGGCGCCTTAGCCCGTTGAGCCACAGGCGCCGAGCCAAGAGATGCGGCACTTTCAAAATCTGTGTACCACGTTGTCTCTGGAAATATTCTAAACCACATGTACTTATTTGCATAACATTATGACAGTCTTTTGATTTGTGCCATAAGTATGTACAGGCAGTCCCCGAGTTACAAACATCTGATTTAATGTACAACTTGCACTTACAAACGGAGGGTATTAGAGATCAAAGGACCTGTCCCAGCTTACATGCAAATTCAACTTACGCTCAAACCCACAGACCCTACTTCATTCGTCACCCGGGGACTACTCGTCTTAGTGATCTCTCCAACATAACCACTTATGGACTGCTTTTAAAAGTGATCTTTAAAGGCTTATTTACAATGACAGCCAACTCTTGCAATTGTGAGGTTGTAACCCCAAGAATAATTACGAAATCCCTGTTAAATTTGTTTGCCTCCTTTTTGCCAATTCTGGCAGGTGACCTCTATAAACATCCCAAACTAGCGTCGATTGAGGTCAGGTGGGACTAATGTGATTTCCCCAAGCAGTACTTTGTTGTTTAAAATAAAGTTACTAAGCACTTTTTTTTTTTGAGACAGTCTTACTTTATTTCCCTGGATAGCTCACAGCAACCTCAAACTCTTGGGTTCGAGTGAGCCTTCTTGCTTCAGCCTCCCAGGTGGCTGGGACTCTAGGAGTCCACCACAGCGTTTGGCTTTTTTTCTTATTTTTAGTAGAGATGGGGTCTTGCCCTGTCTCAGGTTGATCTCAAACTCCAGTGTTCAAACAATCCACCTGCTTCGGCCTCCCAGCGTGCTGGGATTACAAGTGTGAGCCGCTGTGCCTGGCCAAAGGTAGCATTTTTATCAAATACTAGTTTGTACCCGTTGTGATGCTTATATACTTTTTGTACCTAAACTTGTATGTGAGGAATTATGTTAATATATTTTATAGTGCTAAAATTTCTTGCATTTCTATTATAAACCAATTTAGTAAATACAGATTGTCTTTATTATTCACTCTGGATTTTGTTAATTAACGTTTTGTCCAGTATTTTTGCATCTATGTTTATACATGCTGTTGACTTCTAATTTTCCTTCCTTGTACCAGCCTTATCTAAATTTTGTATTGAAGTTATATTACCCTTTTAAAAAGACTTGATGGCATTTCCATTTTTCCCCAGTCCCTGAAAAATTATGCATAAGATTATAATGATCTTATCCTTGAATATTTGACTGACAATATAAAAAAAAAAAGTTACTAAAAGAGGCCATAGGAGAGTCTTTGTAAGAACTTGAATTTAAAGATATTTTCTCTTTTCTAAAGGTTGATTGTGGGAAAAATCCTAATATTGTTTGGAAATATGTGATTTTTTTTAAAAGACGAGACTAATGGAAACGTGGCATTCCATCTTTTGGCTGTGTCCTAGTTTATTTAATCAGTCCTCCCTTGTTGGACAGTTCGATTATTTCCACTTTTTTTGCTATTATAAATAACAAGGCACATTCTTGCACTTCTATCTCTGGTACATTGCAGATTATTTCCTCAAGACAAATTCCCACAGGGTCAAATGGTGTGGATATTTGCAGGGATCTTGATACATCATGCCAAATTGCCCTTCAGAAAGGTTACGTCAATTTATAATCCCATCAGCAGTGAATGGAGGTAGGCACTTTGTAATAAACAGGGAATATTTCTGGAATAAATGGGAAAAATGCTGCTCTATAAACTCACGGAGCTTTTTGTACAGTCATAATTTATTGGTGCTGTAGGAGTCTCTAGTCTCCTACGGTAGACTAGGTAGAGCTCCCTAGTCTATTTGATTAATCAATGGTCTTGATACCTCTTGCTATCGGAAGCTCCTTACTCCAAGAGGAGCCTCTGGGCTCAGCACTCATAGCACAGTGGTTACAGTGCCAGCCACATACACTGGGGGTGGCGGGTTTGAACCTGGCCTTGGACAGCTAAACCAATAATGACAACTGCAAGCAAAAAATAGCCAAGCATTGTGGCGGGTGCCTATAGTCCCAGCTACTTGGGAGGCTGAGGCAAGAGACTCGCTTAAGCCCAAGAGTTTGAGGTTGCTGTGAGCAATGACGCCATGGCACTCTACCGAGGGTGATATAGTGAGACTCTGTCTCAAAAAAAAAAAGAGGAGCCTCTGCCAGGATTGGGTGGTGAGGGTGTTAGACCTCCAATAGTTCATCCTGTAATCTGCCCAATTAAGTGGGTATTTATCCTCCAATGTGCACCCAGTCTAGCTCTATGTTGGGTACGCCCGCTCATTGGGGTTGGAGGAAAGGGAAATTAAATCTCATGAGTGTCAACTCTGGTGGTGCCAGAAATCACAGCAGGCACACGTTCACAAAGCTGGGGTTATTGTCTCATCTTTTAATGATAGAGAAACCGAGTTGCAGAGAGATTGAGCAACTTGTCCAAACTCAGACAGCCAGTAAATTGAGGAGCTGGGATTAAACCAGGTCTGTCTGACTTTCTAAGGCCCCACGCTGATTTTCTTAGATCCTGTTTTATGAAACTACTCAAAACAAGTATGCCCGAGAGGATAGTGGTTTGCCCCGAGTCGACTTGGTAAATCTGCAATTCTCCTTCCCTGTCTGGACTCAGGTTGGAGCTGCCCTAAGAGGAACCTGCCTAGGACTGGAAGGTGGGAGGAAAGCAGACACCATTACTCTTTGAGGTTGCCCTGAGGTTAGACTGAGTGACAGAAACAGAGATGGCCCACGGGTCCCAGCTTGTCCTCACTCTCTTCCCTCTGTCTCCAGCTCTTCTTCTTGGCTACCTCCTCTGTTGACCATCGGTGGCTCAGGCCCTTCTCTGGCTCCTCGGCTGTAGACACAGAGGCTCTGGGTCTTCACAGCTCTCTCTGCCAGACCTCCTGTGTGGCACCTTTGATGCCGGAGTCCTGGCTTCTCAGAGTGATGGGGTAGTGTTTTTAGGGCCTCCAACTTCTCTGCTGGTCCTCTGCTTCCTCAGCTCCTCCCTCAATTAGGTAAGGTCTGATTCCTAAAATAAACTCTTGATCTCAAAGCTGTTTAAGGGTGACTAGAGCAGCACCGCCCAGGGCAGAGTTTATAAACTGATGGCCCGAGGCCACATCAGGCCCATAGATATGTTTTCTTTTAGCTCACACTGTTGTCTTGCACAATTTTTAAAAATAATTTGAATTTATTTTCCATGTTTAAAACTCTAGAGACTCACATACAGATCTGAATTTATGGTTATTCTTAAAAATAAGAAAACCTGGCCACACCGAGCCCACAAGACGAGCCCTAGGCTGGCTGCGTAGAGGCTGACTGTGGGGACCTCCTGCATCCAGGCCAGGCCCAGCCATACGGACTCCCCAGCACCTTACACCAACACCGTGGCTGGTTTCCTTGCACCTGGGCATTTGAGTTTCAACTTCTGGTCCAGAGGGACAGTCACCTCCCATGAGTGGGCCTGTGCTTCTATTAATGTGGTCTTAGAGCTGTGTAGTCATTCCATGTATTCTGGACACAGAGTTTACCAATCCCCTGAGCTTCTCTTGGGAACTTGTCCTGTGACATCTTGGGCAAACAATTTAAGGGAGGACGTGGGGATTTTGATGACGTGTCCACCTAAGGATGGCAGGAGATTGTGGGAAGCAGGGAACTGTTTCGGGGTTTATGGTGAAGGTGGGGGTTTGATTTCAGGAGCAGGTTTTGGCGCAGGTGCTGACCTGACAGCTCCTCCCACAGCATTTCTAGGCCTCCCTGGAGGTGCTGATCCCAGTTTGATGTGAGTTACTATTGCCGTTGCACTGTGAGCTCCAGGAGGGCAACAGAGTGGTTTGTGATTTATCTTTTTTTTTTTCCTTTTTTTAAGAGACAGAATTGTACTCTGTCACTCTGGCTGGAGTGGAGTGGTATGGTCATAGCTCTCAGCAATCTTGGACTCCTGGGCTCAAACAATCATCCTGCTTCAGCCTCCTGAGTAGCTGGGACTATAGGCACATCACACCCAACTTGTGATTTATCTTTGGTTTCCTAGAGCCTGCCATGCAGTGAAGTCTTAATAGTTTGAATTATATGTTTGAAGGGGAAAACCTGAAAAGTAATGGAGGAATGCTGGTGTGACTGAGAAGGGGTGCCCAGAGAGGAGGTCTCAGGACAAGCACGTGCAAAGGGAGTTGGTGCAGTCTGCTTAGGCTTGTGCAGGTCAAGACACAATGTAAACCCATTCATGTGCTCATTCTCAGCTCTTTGCAGGCTACCTGCTGGCACTGATGTGGTGGCTGAGACTCAGTGAGTGGCAGGGAAGGGGCCACTGGGACTTTAGTAAAAAGATCTGACAGGGCAGGAGGAGGCCAGGTAGGCTCCACACACATATAGGTGCTCACCCCTTTCTTGGGCACTTCACTTATTGGTTGGCATGTAGCCAGGTGTCACCAATCCTGTCTTTAGAGTTCAACAGGCATGAGCTAGAATCCTTGGCTGGGAGAGGTGGCTCATGCCAGGAATCCTAGCACTCTGGGAGGCTGAGGCGTGTGGACTGCTTGAGCTCAGGAGTTCCGAGACCAGCCTGAGCAAGAGCAAGACTCCATTTCTACTAAACAGAAAAACAAGCCAGGTGTGGTGGCAGGTACCTATAGTCCCATCTACTTGGGAGGCTGAGGTCAGAGGATCTCTGGAGCCCAAGAGATTGAGGTTGTTGTGAGTTTTGATGCCATGGCACTCTATTCAGGGGATAGAGTGAGATTCTGTCTCAAAAAAAAAAGGGGAAAAGAAAGAAAGCATGGTTCTAGCCCAGCTGCCTTGCCAAGCTTGTATTTGCTCCTTGGGTATGTGAGAGCTTCTGGCAGCAGAGCTGGTGTTTCCTGGACGAGGTACATGAAAGAGGGGCTGGGATTGTCTTCTCTTCTGTCCTGAGTGACTGTCTATAGATGTGGCACCTGCTGCTTGGGCAGCAAGGGAAGTACTCAGGCAGGAAGCCCAGCTGCCCTCTGTGCTCTTTCCTGCCACATCCTCAGCGGGTCCTACCAGCTGTCAGTAGTGGTGTCAGCCTCATCCCCTGTTCCTGTCTCCTGCCCCAGCCCCCCTTATAGAGGAGGAAGAATAGGTGTTCAAATCTGGACTCATTGAGCTTGTGTGTCTCCCTTTTCTGGCCCATGCTGATCTCCCAGTTGTCCTGGGGCCCTACCAAACCTGGGGTGAGAGTAAGCAGGTTGCCCTTCTGAGCAGGTTCTTCACCGGTGGCTGGAGGACTGTGGAATTTGGGGGACTCGGGCACGGTCTCCAGGTGCCGGTATTGGACACTGTGGCTTAGCTCTTGGGGATGGACTTGGCTATTTCCAGCCCCAGAAGCTTCCAGTTCTGTGGATATGACCTCAATTTGGTGGACATAGCTACGTGGACACCTATACTAAGGGCCTGGCCTTTGCCATCCTCTGCAATTTACTTCATTTGCAGTGAGAATTGAGGGCATTTTTATAGTCCTCCATGCAGCCTGATCACCCACAGCAGCTTTGCATTGTAAACCCCACCCCCCAGCCCACCACATGTTCTCGCTTTCCGAGGCCATTCTGCTGGTCTTCATTCTAGGCACAGCATACTGTATTTCAGCGCATTTTTAGATACTTAACTTCCCAGTCTCCACTACCATCGACAAGAAAAAAATATCACCCAAGTGCTGCTGTAAGCAACTTGCACAGGTAAGGACGACGTGGCCTGGAGCCTGTGGGCGGTCTGCTCCTGGGAATTGCTCTTATTTCCATCAGTTCTCAACCTCAGGGACCTGCTCCTTTTCTATCTGATGGGAATCTCCTCTCCTAGGAATCAGCAGCCTCCTATGGATACACTCAGCCATCGTTGCTTTGTGGATGCCATTGTGGCCAGTTACTTCTCTTTCTGGAGCCCACACACATAGAAAGTGACTACTAGGCTGTACATTCTGGGGTCTCTCGCTGAACTTTTTCTGGCGTCTTCCCACCATGCTGGGGAGAGGAACCAAACTAATATTGCCTCTTGTCCAGGTGAACGTCTGGCCTGAATCCCTGCCCTAACACTCTCCAGCGGTCCCTTTGGGATTCTCTGTCTACCTTCATTAGCACTGAGACCCCCCCACTCCACCCCACCCCATAAATCCTTGCCTAAGGGCGGCCTGCACATGTTCCTGGTCCTCCTTCAACTTTCTGAGATCATGTGACTCTCTAATGCTGCCTTTGCCCCTGTTAACCCCTCCCCTGCCAGCAAGTTGGCTCCAGAGCCTGCCCCTAAATGTCCTTTCAATATCTAAGTTTGAATCTTCCCTAATATGGCTGTGGCCAGCTTGGCATAGGATGGCCGGCCAGCTGACGGAGTCATGTGTGCCCCCTCCTTGACCAGTCAGCTGGGGCTAGGTGGGGCTAAGTTGGCGATGGGTCACATGATATAGAACCCCGCTGATCTTGCCCAGGGCCATGGGTACCCTTAGTAAAGGAACAAAGGCCAAGCATGCCCTCCCAAACCCACACAGCCCACCCAGAGCACGTGCCTAGGTCCTGTCGCTTTCCTGCTCACGGGAAGGAGCCTTAGCACTTCCGTGCTGCACACACAGAAGGAAAAGAGGGGACCCTCTCTGGGGCTCGGAAGGGGACATGGAGGAGTGATTTTGGGAGCCTTTGAGTGTATGTCACCTCTACAAACAGTGACTGTCTGGTAGGCTGCGGTCATGGTCTTCCCATGTCTGCAGAAGGCCTGCAAAGGCCCAGTGTCTGACTTAGTCCTGAAGCTGGAGGGGCCCACCGCGTGGCCTGAGTGGAGAACGGCTAGTTTCTGGAAGGGAGTCTAAGAAAGGGGTGGTCACTACCCTTGTTGAGTAGAGCTGGGTGGTAGGGCTGGTGGCCCACCCACCTCTCCTCCTGCCAGCTTCTCCAGGACTGGAGCTGTCTGACACCAGCAGAAGTGGTTCCCCACCACATGCCCCACCTTCTGTTTACCCTTTCCTCCCCAAGAGGGGCTAAGCAGACCCCAGCCCTTAGGGCAACTGAAAAGGACTCCAGTTTGGCCGGTGGAATGGGACATCCTAGGCAGTGCTTATTTCTGGCCTGGCATCCTTTTCATAACTCACATGGCTGTTGGAATATTTTTTACATTCTCAAGATATTCTTGGAATGTGACAGCTATGTACAGTAGAGAAAGCCTTGGTCTGAGAAACAGGGACCTGGGTTCCAGTCCCAGATCTTCCAACTTGCTGTGCGATCTTGGACAAGTCCTTTCTCTCAGAGGTTCCATTTTCCCATCCAGACAAGGAAAGGATTGGGTGAGATAATCTGTAAGAATATCACTAGCTCTCAAGTAATGACCGTCTCAAAATCATTAGTGTTTGTTGAGTGTTTCCATGTGCCACAGTGTGCATTATCTTATTTGGTCCTGCAATTATGTGCCCATCTTTTTCAGAGGAGAAAGTGAAGGCTCAGAGATGTTAGGCAACATGCCCAGGGTCACCCAGCCAGTAGTGCTTGAGCCTGACTGATTCCAGAATGTTGGTGGACCCTTCCGGAGAGGAGGGACTGAAGACCCAGGGCCTCTCATTCCTGAAGGCATCAGCAGCATGAGGCTGCCCCTCGGTCCCCAGCGCTGTCCTTGTCACTTTTGGTAGAATAGTCAGTGAGTTTCATACAGCTCAGTGGGTTTGAATCATCTCACTCTGCCACCAGGTAATGGATAGTCCACAGGCCTGACAGTCAGACGCCAGCTGCCCCTGCATCCCATTTATTCCTTTCAGACCCAAACTGGATCAAGTTCTATTTCTTTCCTGGGTAGGCCCAGCATCCCAGGAGCTGTGGCTGGTCAGATGAGTGTTCTTCAGGCGGTACTTTCTTCATCGTGCCTCTAACATACAAAATGGCCTCTTTACCATGGACAGGTGCCAGGGATTTCTTTCTTTTTTTTTTTTTATAATTAAGAATTTGATACATTCTTCAGTTCACCTTCAGGGGTTACAGAGAGTGGAGAAAGTGGTGCCTTTTGTTAATGTGCAGGTGTGGTTATGCATTTTGAAGGAGATTTTTCACAATCTCCAAGAAAAAAAAAGTCCCCAAATGATCCTCAGTTTTTGGGAAATGCTAAATTGTGCAAGGGCTGAAGGGCCCGGTGCCCCCGGAAGTGCAAAGCCTGTCTATTTGAGGGTCAAATGACAAAATGGATGGGGTGTGTGTGTGTGCGCGCATGTGTTGGGCACATTCCTGTGTGTGGTGCATGTACGTATGTGTACATGAGTGTGTCCCGTGTGTGTGTGTGTATGTGCACGCACTGTACTCACAGATGTATGTGTGTGCGTGGGGGGTGGAGTGGCACTGAGACTCATGGATTCTGAGTGCTCTGCAGAGGAGACAGCAGTACACAGGGAGTCTGGAGGTCTGGTTTGTGGGGTAACCTTGGGGTCCCCATCACAGAGCTGTCATGAGCCTTCCTTGCCATGGCTCACATGGATAGGTGCCTGGCACGTGGCAACCTGCTTGCTCTTCCAGGGTGCCAGATGGGGATGGGTCACTTTGTCTTGAGGAGGTCAGGGTTGGGGGACAGGTCTTGGGGAGGGAGGGTAGTGGGAAGCAAAACAAAAAGGAGTTTGGTCCTGGCTTGGGCAAATTACTTGGCCTCTGTGCCTCAGTTTCCTCATCTGAAAAATGGGATAATCCTGTCCCTACATCTAGGTTGGTTAGGGAAATTAAGTACTGATCAAGGTGTTTGGCACATGGCAAAACAAACATTATTAATTTTTTTTTAAATTTCAGATTTATATGAGGGTAAAAATGTTTAGGTTACACTTTTTTCATTTCTAAGGTAAAGTTCAAGTTGTAGTTGAGCCCTTCACCCAGGGAGCGTGCTGAATACCCTGATATTGTGCATACTAGGTGAAATCCCATTAATTGCCTCCCTTCTCCCCTCTCCCTTCTCTCTTCTGCCCTTGCTAGACTATAGTTGTGTGTTTTGGTTTTTTTTCAAGACAGAGTCTCACTACATCACCCTCAGTAGAGTGCTGTGGTGTCACAGCAACCTCAAACTCTTGGGCTTAAGTGATTCTCTTGCTTCAGCCTCCCAAGTATTTGGAACTACAGGCACCCACCACAACGCTTGGCTATTTTTTTGTTCTAGTTGTCATTGTTTTTTAGTAGGCCAGGGTGGGTTCGAACCCGCCAGCCCCAGTGCATGTGGCTGGCGCCCTAACCGCTGAGCTATGGGCACCGAGCCAATAATTGTGTTTTTCTGTCATGTGGGTTTGTAGTTGTTTATCTATTGGTTTCACATTAGTATTGAGTACATTGAATACTTTTTTCCCATTCTTGTGATACTTTACTAAGAAGAATGTATATTAATTTTTTCATAGTGAGGTCTTTTTGAAGCTATGTTTATATTTTTAAATTAATACACTTTGCTTTTTAGAAAAGCGTTAGGTTTACAGAGAAATTGACCAGAAAGTAAGGAGAGTTCACCTGTCTTCCCTTGCCACCAGTGTTCCTTACTGTTTATATCTTGTATTAGCGTGGAACATTTGCTACAATGGATGAGCCGAGTTTGGTGCGTGACTATTAACTAAAGTCCTCAGTTTCCACTAGAGTTCACTCCTGTGTAGGTTTTGACAAATGCACGATGTCATCTATCTACTATTAAGGCGCACAGATTAGTTTTACTGCCTTAAAACCCTCTGTGGTCACCTACTCATCACTGCTTTTCTTTTTGGGGGGTGGGTGGGTGGGAAGGTTTATTCTTAACTTATAGCCACAAACTACAAGTGGATATTCAACACTTTCCAGTACAAAGACAAACACTTCACATCTCCTTCCTACTGAAATCTCACACGCTGTTCCCATCTGCCCTCTCTCAGTGGGGAGTGGAAGGGGGGACAAGAGAAACCCACTTATCTTTTACCACTGAATTTATCATCTTCACACTGATACTGCCTTTGCCTTCCTTTTTGTTGCCTGCAACAGAATAAAGGTCCCCACTCTGCCCACAGCCATTCTGTCCCCTTATGCCCTGAGCACCATCCCTTCCTGCCCCCCGAAACCATCCACCCTCATCATCCTTCTCGGCTGGATCATGGCAAACTTTTCCAAAGACTTATCTATATTTACTATCTCTGTTTCTTTATCTCCCATTCGTTGTTATTTATTTATTTATTTTTGGTATATGAGCTTTCTTTCTTTTTTTTTTTTTTTGAAACAAAGTCTGAAGCTGTTGCCCTGGGCAGAGTCCCGTGGCGTCATAGAGAGTACCGTGGCTTCATAGCTTGCAGCAACCTCCAACTTGGGCTCAATGGATCCTCTTGCCTCAGTTTTTCTATTTTTAGTAGAGACAGGTCTCACTTTTGCTCAGGCTGGTCTTGAACTCCTGAGCTCAAGCAATCCGCCCACCTGGGCCTCCCAGAGTGCTAGGATTACAGGCGTGAGCCACCTCGCCTGGTCGAGGTTTCTTTTTTAAAATGTATTTCAAATTATTATGAAGGTACAAATTTTTAGATTACATTGTTCTCACCTCCAGAGTAAAGTTCCAGTTGTAAAGAGCCCTCCCCCCGGGGGGAGCGTGTTTTACACCCTCACAGTGTGCACAAGTGAGATTCCCCCCCATGCCCTCCCTCTTTCTGCCAATCATCCCCCCCTTTTCCTTAACTCTCGGAAACCACGCCTATCTGCTCTCTCCACAGTTTTCCTTTCCACCAACACCGTAGAGTGGGAATTGCAGAGTCGGGAGCTGGCTTGGATTGGCCGCTTTCACTCAGCGACCGCATGTGAGGGTCCTCTGTCCTTTCAGGGCTCCGTGGCTCGTTCCTCTTTGCTGCTGAATGATAGTCCTTCCACTGTGTGGCTGAGCCGCAGGCTATTCATCCCTTCATGCAGAAGGCCATCCTCGGTCCTCCAAGTTTTAACTTGTGGGAGGAGAGTGTCCTGGTGTGAGGACAGTGACCTCAGACCCGGACTGACTGGCTCCACATTCTGCCTGTCCCCCTAGTGGGGTGAGTTAGAGAGTTATTTAATCCTTTTGACTTTACCTCTCTGAAAAATGGGACTATGGCTGGGTGAGGGGGCTTACACCCGAAATTCTCACATTCTGGAAGGTCAAGGGGGTGGATTGCTCCCCCACTTGAGCTCAGGAGTTCAAGACCAGCCTGAGCAAGAGCAAAACCCTGTATCTAAAAAATAGCGGAGCGTTGGGCTGAGCGCCTGCAGTTCTGGCGACTCGGGAGGCTGAGGCAAGAAGATCGCTTGGGACCAAGAGTTAGAGGTTGCTGTGAGCTATGATGCCATGGTACTCTACCGAGGGTGACAAAGTGAGATTTTGTCTCACAAACAAAAAAACAAAAAAAAGAGGGAATATGGTAAGTCTCCACTGCTGTCACCTAGATACCTTCGCTGTGGTGACGCAAGCTGAATAGACATTTTTCCCTCTTGGGTAACAGTACAGGTCAGGTGGGCTCTATGTCAGCAGAGGGCACTGCCCCACCCTGGGTACATCCAAGGACCCAATCCTATATTTCAGCACTGGGCTTCCACTGTGGTTCTGGTGGGCCTGGTTCCAGCCAGAGGATGGGAGGTGATGAGAATGGGGAATTGGCTCACTCCCTTATCCGCCCTTGCCGGGAAGTGGCGTGCACTGCCCTTGCTCATACGCTGTTGAACAGAACGTGTTCCCATGGCCTCACCTCATGGCAGGGGAAGCTGCGAAGTATAGCCTTGTGTGGGGTTTTAATTCTAATTAGAGGAAGGGGTGAGTGGAGTTGGGAGGGCAGTTGGCAGTCTCTGCTGTATAGCGGAACTTACTTCCTAGGTTTGCGGTGAGGGGAATCTGCATAAAGCCCTCAGTTTAGTGCCCAGTGCATAGATAATACTCAGTCTGTGTTAGTTAGTTCTGTGATTATTCACTGGAATTAAAGGATCATAACATTTCTGAGCTCGGGTCTGTCTTAGCCTGCTCAGGCTGCTGTGACAGAATACAGATGCTCCTCGACTTACGGTAGGGTTACACCCTCATAAGCCCATCATAAGTTGGAAATATTGTAAGTTCAAAATGCATTTAAACACCCAACCTCCTGAGCGTTGCTGCTCAGCCTAGCCTACCTCAAACGTGCTCGGAGTGCTTACGTTAGCCTACGGTTGGGCAAAATCGTCTCACGCAAAGCCTATTTTATAATGAAATGTTGAGTAATCTCATGGAATTTATTGAATCCTATACTGAAAGTGAATAACAGGATGGTCGTGTGGCGGCTGCTTGAAGTACAGTTCCTACTGAAACTGTGGTGCGTTTGTGTCATCGTAAAGAAAAAAATCACGTGAAAGCACTGTTTAAGTCGAGGACTGTCTATATGCTAGACTGGGTGGCTTTGCTTTTTCTTTCTTTTTTGCTTTTTTTTTGAGACAGGGTCTCAAGCTGTTGCCCTGGATAGAGTGCTGTGGTGTCACAGCTCACAGCAACCTCCAACTCTTGGGCTTAAGTGAAGTAGCTGGGACTACAGGCACCTGTCACAATGCCCGGCTATTTTTTTTTTTTTTTGGCAGTTTTGGGCTGGGGCTGGGTTTGAACCCGCCACGTCTGGTATATGGGGCTGGCACCCTACTCCTTTGAGCCACAGGCGCCACCCGGCTATTTTTGTTGTTGTTGCAGTTGTCATTGTTTTTTAGCAGGCCCAGGCCAGGTTAGAACCCGTCAGCTTGGTGTATGTGGCCGGCACCCTACCCACTGAGCCCTGGGTGGCTTTTCTACAGCAGAAATTGAGTTCTCGCAGTCCTGGAGGCTGAGAGCATGGTGCTGGCAGGTGGGTGTCTGGTAAGGGCACCATTCCTGGTGGGTGTCTGGTGAGGGCACCATTCCTGAGGGCATCTTTGTGCTGTGCCCTCCCAGGGAGGAAGGGGTGGAAGGCTCTTTAGGTCCCTTTTATAAGGGCACAATCCTATTCAGGAGGGCTCGGCATGGACATTCTGTTGGGGCCTTTTGACGTGATCTAGCTCAGTGGGTTTCAGTCTGTGTTCAGTGAGCCCTTCATAGGCCTTTCGGGGGGTGGGAAGGATGGTTGGGGACCAGCAGGAGTCCAGTCCCCACCTGGTTTTGATCAGAACTTCCTACCTCACGTATTTCACATCCCAGGTTCGTCAGAAGATTTCCGTCACAGAAAAGGGTCTGCAGCCTAAGAAAACTTAGAAACACCGAGGGAGGGCAATGTCCTGAGGTCACACCTCACTGTGAGCCCTGGCTTTGCCTCCATCTGGACTCTTGGTTGGGGTAGTTCAGGGCTGGCTCCAGCTTTATCAGCACAACCAGAGGGGATGGTATGAGGACAGAAGAAACGGGAGGATAATAGTCCTCTAAGGTCATGGGCTGAAGTCAGCCTGGATGGAGCTCATGTCCAGTGACTGGCTGCCCAGACACCCCAAGTGGGACGAGGACTTCCTAGTCTGACCGTCCTGGCCCAAGGCCCGGGTGGGCAGGCCCAGGCTTTGGGAGCAGCAGCAGGGTGCTCTCACTCCGGGTCACCCACACATCTCCTACTTGTCCTTGGGCAGGGATTTGCTCCCAGGTCCGGCCCTTCACGTTTGCCCGAGACATTCCATCCTGGCACATGGGTCCTGTGCCCAGGGCATCAGCCTGTCCAGATGGTTTGAATCTGACTCCACTGTCCTGAGTATTCACTTTGTCTTTCAGCCTCACAGCATCTGTGAAAGTGATGAACTTGTCTCCCTGTCATCTGTGCTAACCAGATGGCCGTAGGGCACAGTAGTGCGATGTACAGGCTTTGGGGTCAGGCAGACCCAGTTTCAAATTCTGGCTCATTCTCCAGAATGTGTGTGTGACCCCGGGCCTTCAGTTTCTCATATGGGAAATGGGGACAATTCAGCCTTTTTCAGAGGGTGAGTGGAAGATTAAATAGAATGGTCTGCATAAAGCCTTGGAAGAGTAAACCTTCCATAAATAGCAGGGATTATTAGTCATAGGGTTCAGACGCTTGGCCCCTCCAAATCTCACATTGAAATTTGATCCCCAGTGTTGGAGCTGGGGCCTGGCAGATGGGAGGTGTCTGGGTCCTGGGGGCGGATCCCTCATGAATGGCTTTGTGCCCTTCCTACCATAATGAGGGAATTCTCACTTTACTAGTTCACACAACAGCTGGTTGTTTAAAGGAGCCTGGCCATCCCTCCTCCCTTTCTTGCTCCTGCTCTCACCATGAGACCACCTACTCCCCCTTCACCTTCCTTCTGCCCAGACTGGAAGCTTCCTTAAGCCCTCACAGAAGCAGATGCTGGTGCGACCCTGCTTGTACAGTCTGCAGACTCATGAGCTAGGCAAACCTCTTTTCTTATAAAATTACCCAGCCCCAGGTATTTCCTTATGGCAACACAAAATGGACTGACACAGTGATTTGTGAACCTCACCAAGAGAGAGAGCTTAAAATACTAAAAAAACATAATAGTAATACAGACTCACTAGAAAAGCTCCGGAAGGATGTAAGTAAAACCTATCTCTGTCTTGCCTTCCCTTGCCCACCTCCCTCCATCTCTCTCTCCAGCGGTTACCCTTCTCCAATCATCTTTTTTTCTTAAGACAGGGTCTCGGTCTGTTTTCCAGGCTGGAGTGCAGTGGTGTCATCATAGATCACTACAGCCTCAAACTCCTGGGCGTAAGCCATCCTCCTGCCTCAGCCTCCTACGTAGCAGGGACTATAGTCATGTGCCACCATGCCTGGCTAAGTTTTCTATTTTTTTTTGTAGAGATGGGATCTTGCCATGTTGCTTAGGCTGGTTGCCAACCATTTTTAACGGGCCACAGGTATGTAAGTGGCAATCAAGTATCCTTGTCCCTCCCCGCTGGCCCTGGCCTACCTCTCCTCTCTGGCCTCCTGCCAATCTTGTCCCCTCCCCTCTGCCTCGCCTCCTTCAAGTCCCAGCTACACAGAGCTGCCGGGTCAGACGTCATGTCTCTGCACACGCTGCTTCCTCTGTGCGAAGCGTCTGTCTTCCCTCTCTTACCGTCACTCTCCCTTGCTCTTCGAAGCCTAGTCCTCATGTCTCCTCTTTGTGAAACCATCCTTAACTCTCTGTCTCCCTTATACCCACACCATCCTGTTCTGGAATGGTCTGACACAGCTCTCATAACCCTTACAAGACCAGAGGCTGCACCACGGTGGGGAGCTGGGCCTCAGCCTCACCCCTTCCCCAAGGCCCAGCTTGGAGTCTGCCTCAGATCAGAGAGAGCATTGGAAGGACTAATGTTCCGTGGTTTACCTTTACCTACTAACCAAAATGCCTTACCCTCATCCAGCCATTTGGCTCTAATTTCCCTTTTGTTGGAAGCCCCTCTATGCTGGGACCAGTCCTAGCCATGTGGTTCTGATTAAGCCAGTTCTTCCTGGATTGGAGTACATTTAATGAAGTTAATGGCCAGTGAGACATACAGGGCTTTGCTTCACAGAACCCACCCCCAAACTCCCCAACGGAGCAACTGCCAGTGAGGAACTGGGGACTTCTGTTCAAAAAGCCTTGGAGGAACTGACCCTGCCAATAACCATGTAAGTGAGCTTGGAAACAAATCCTGCCCCAGTCGAGTCTTCAGATGACTGCAGCCCCAGTGGACATGCAGTCTTGTGAGAGACCCTGAGCCAGGGGACTCAGGATCCCCTCACAGAGTGACGAGATAGTGAGTGTATGTTGTTCCAAGCTGCTGAGCTTTGGGGTAATTTATTCAGCCACAACAAATGACTAGTGTTTATATGCTGGTGCTTTTATTTCTGTAGGATAAATTCATCATAGTGGGATTGAAGAGTTCACAGGTCTACACATTCTACTGTTAATAGATGGTATCATATTTCTTTCCAAAAACTTTCACTGTTCCCATCAGTCCATATTTTCACATCTTCAACAGAACTGGATATTATCAATCTTTTACACTTTTTCCTAATCCACTGGGTGAAAATGGCAACTCATTTTTCTAATAGTTTGCATTTTTCTTACTTCTAGGGAAGCTGAGCATTGTATATAAACACAGAAATACTCTTTTTTCTTTTTGTTACTATTATTTTTTTAAAGACAAGTTCTTACTCTGTCACCCAGGCTAGCATGCAGTGGCATCATCATAGCTCACTCACATTCCTGGGCTCAAGAGATCCTCCCGCCTCAGCCTCCTGAGTAGCTGAGACTCCAGGTGCATGCCTCATGCCTGGCTAAGAAATACATCTGTTTGATATTTATTGTCCAACAGCATTTTATTAGATAGACATTTACTAAGTCTTTACCGTGTGCCAGGTACTATTGTATAATTAAGATATTAATAAGATGTCAACTTTGCTTTCAAAGAACTCGCAGCTTAATGGGAAAAATGAACATACAAGAATATACAAAAGGGCATTTCACCCAATGTTGTGGGAACACAGAAATCAAAAAAGACCAAAATTTTGTGGAATTGCTTGAGAAGATAGTTGGAGGAGTGGGCATTTGAACAGGATATTGAAGAGGTATAGGGGTTTGTTAAATGGAGAAGAGTACGGCCTGGGCAAAGACCCAGAGGCATGAACAAGTTGATACCCAGCATGGCTGGAATAGAGGAGGCAGAGTGATGAGAGAGGAGGGGAAACGGGGCTGGAGTGAGGTGGAGCAGGTCAGTTATGGCTGACCGCGAGAGGGTTTGGACGCCAGGCCTGCATGTTTGGACACTGTCATGCAGGCAGTAGGGAGGATATTTTTCAGCAGAAGAGCGACATGCCAGATTGACATGACTTGGGTTTATTCTGCACATGCCACATCTCACTGAATAGAGGACATGTGCCTCTACCCCGGCCCTGCCCCTAGGGACTGCGTCCATTTCATCTCTATCTCCCAGCACTCAGCAGGCATCCACACCGATTTGTGAACTGAATGAAGAATTGGGTCCTGACCCATGGAGGGGGCTGTCTGATGCAGGCTGGAAACACTGGTGTGGCTGTGAGTTGAGAGCCATGGCTGGGATACGGTGGAGGTCCATGAAACCCTGTCAATGTCCAGGTCCCACCTGGTCCCAGGCAGGTGACCTGGCTGGAGTGCTCTTGTTGCCTATCATGTGCACGTGCATAGGCTGCTCTCCCGGGAGCTCCTTGGAGGCATTGGCCTTGATGGACAGATGAATTCTTTCTTCTCCTCCTTTTCCTTGGCGTCTTCTGCTCCCTAACCAGCCATGCATGACAAAGGTGGGAACTAGCCTCCTTGTTATATTTTAAATAAGGATGGATGTTTTTAAGGAGGAAAGAAGATGAGCTGAAAGCACCCTTCATGTTTCTCTTGTGCAAAAATCCTCCCATGACAAATACAGTTCTTTACCCTGCACATGAACCCTAATCGACTTTCCCTCCATCAGAGTCCCTCAGGCGTTGCCAGCCTCCTAATGGTAACAGATGAGGACGCACCAGCTCCTGTTGTTCACGGGACTGCCAATGGCCTTGGCTGAGCCTATAACCTACCTGCCAAGGGATCAGAACAATTCTGCATACAATAATAAGAGCTATTGTTTCTCAAGTGCCTCCTGACTGTGTGCCAGGTGCTGTCTTAAATGCTTTATTTGCATTATTTGCATTATTATAATATTATCAACACCCCCACTTTTCAGGTGAGGAAATAGAGGTGTGGAGAAGCTAGATAACCAGGTGAGAGGCTACTGTAGCTAGAGTGGCCGGGACCTACACTGGGAATGGCACCTTGTTGCTGCCTCTGTGTGGAAGCCTGATAGATTCACAAGAAGGCTTTAACCAACTCAACCCTTCCACGGTGGGCTCCATCTGTGCCTTAACAGAAGACATTTGCAGATGGCACCAAGCTGGCCATTGGTGCAGTGTCATGGCGTGAGTCTCCTGTGAAGGGACCGGGGATAAGGGTTTGGGTTCCTGTTCTGGTGTTTGGTGCAGAGTAAGACGAGCTGATCACTCTAACCTTGGTCAAAGCCAGGGTGGGGTTGTGATCTGGAGCTACAGCTGAGTACTAGGTTTTGGAAGGAAGCTGGGGGCCTGGAGGAGCAAGGTGGAGGCAGGAGAGCAGGGCCAGGCGAGCCCAGGAATCATGATCGGGGTGTCCGTCCTGGGCAGTGGGCACCTCATGAGGGCTGAAAGATCCTGGGCTAGAAAAGAAGCTCAGAGCATCTTTTGGGCGCAGTTGTCTCTGTCTTCATCTGTCTCTGGCTTAGCTTTTCTTCCTCTTTCTCTTCTCTCTGCTTTCCTCCTCTTCCTCCTCTTTTTTCAATATGGAAATTTCGTTATCGTTTTTCTGAACATAAAAATTTATGCTCTTTGTAAAAAAAAAAAAAAAAAAGAAAGAAAATCCACCAGACGGTATAAAAGTTTAAAGATAAAGGTAAAAATAATCCATGATCCTCTCCCTCCATGGATCCCATGGCATTTGAGGTCTAGGTTTTCCATTTGCCACAACGGGAGCAGGGCGCACAAACTGGATCCCACCCCACTTCTCACTTTCCGGGCCCCAGTGATCCCTCAGGAGTGTCTGTAGCTCGACCTTGTCAGTTTCCGTGCTGTCTGAGCCTCCCGTTTGGATGCCTTGTCCTTGTTTGCATCTTACTGGCTTTACTCTTTCTCTAGACTAGAGTGTGTGTCTCAAGGAACTTGTTACGGCAACTTCTCACGTCCTCCGCCCACACGCTTTTCATCCTGCTCCTCCCCGGCCTGCCCTTGACAGAGAACCCCAGGGGTCCAGATAAACAAAGGAGAAGAGGGGAGGCCCAGCGTCCCCCCAGAGCCGGGATGAGGGAGCGAGCATTGCGGGCACTCAGCCGGCAAGACAGAAGTACGTGGGCGAAGGGGATGTTGGGAGGCATTGCCGTGTGGGCAGCAGCACTTGGGGCGACGGACAGAGCTTTCTTGGGCAACTTGACATTCTAGATGGAAAAAAAAAATCCCCGGTCCATGAGAGAATGAGATGCCGAACTTCCATTCAGTCATCAAATATGCAGGTACATCCGTTCTGAATGTCAGGCTTGGAGCCAGGTACCGGAGGCGTGGAATGAAATAAACCCTGGTCTGTAGAAAGTGCCCCCTGGGAATGGAGGGAAGGGAAGGATTGTGACCTCCCTGGGGTGTCAGGGAGGAGGACACCTGAATGAAGGTACAAAGTGGGGAGGGCTGGGAATTCCAGACTGGAAGGACAGCACGCACTGGCAGCGAGGAGAAGCGGACGAGCGGCGTGGAGATGAGGGCCGGGAGGAGGGTGGGTGGAAATTCACCCATTTAGGCCGATGGACCGGGTCGTGAAGGTTTTAAATGTCACACTGAGGAGGCGTTCTCTTGCCCTTTGGGAGTCTGTGAAGGGTTTGCAGCATGCCACAGATGTGATCCCACAGAGACCCCTCCGGCCACCATGCAGGGGAGGGTTGTGAGACGCTGTGGCCAAGAGCTAATGAGACGGAGGGAACCGCATGGCGACTGGGCACACTTGGGGGGTTATGATCTCGGAGAGGTGGCTGAGGACACACAGTAGGGATTTTGCTGCTCTCTCTCATATACCACCCAGGCCAGGAGGAGTCAGCAAATGACCAGTCTGGGTCTGTTTTTTTTTTTTTTTTTTAATTTTATTTTATGTACCAAGAGCTGGCATAGTTTCATTCATTGGGCAGATGCCTTGGATAATCCATTCAAGGGAAGATGAATTAGCTTAACCTAAGGAAGCCTATATCCTCACGGCACATACCGAGGCTGTATTTCCAGATAGGACCCAGCTGGTTTGAGCAGATTTGGCGAGAACAAGAACCCTGGCTGAATTTTTGTGATTGGCTCCAATACAGCTGCTGGTGACCCTTCTTGCATTCAGGAGAGCAGTGAGGCCAAGGGAAAAGGCTTTTTCAATTCTCATAGACTCAGGGGCTTTACTGTGAAGGGAGCTTTGGAGGTCACCTTGCCCACCCTTATTTTATGGATGAGGAAAACTGAGACCCAGAGAGGGGAGCAATTGGCCCACGGTCACAAAGACCCTGGAAACCTGGGCCACATCCCAGGTGCTGTGGCTCCTAGGACAGGCTGGTCCCAGCACACCAGCCTCCACGGACAGGTGCAGCAGAGCTGTGGGCTCCGAGCCAGGTACACCTGGCTTGGAATCCGGGTCCTGCTACTTTCCAGTTGGCAACCTGGGTGAGAGCACCCATTCCTCTGAGCTCCCATTTCCCCATCCTTCATGTGGGACTAGCAAGCCTTGTCTTACAGTGGCGTAATTATGAGGTTTGGTCCATAGTAAGTGCTGGGTAATGTTGCTGCCTTCTCCCTTCCTCTCTTCAAGGCTCAGCCTCAACATCCCAATGTCCCATCTCAGCCAGTCTTTTCACTATTAATCAAGACCTTGTAACTCTTCTGAAATGGCCAGGTTTCAAGTTACTTTAAACTGCAAACCTCCAGGCTAGTTCCTTAAGTTCTCTGGGACTCAGTGTTCTTATCTCTAAAATGGAAAAAATAATCCCTACTTCCCAGGAATTTCTGTGAATTAAATAAGACCACACAGGCATCTCGCCCTGTCCCTACTTCCTCATGGGCAGCTGTCTCTCAGTTGTGATAATCTGAGTTCCCGGGAGGCTGGAGAAGAAAGCCTGGATGCCCTGGGTGGGGCCACACCTGCATTTCACAGGACTCTCCGGGTGCCCTGAAGCAGTTTAAAAAAGCCCATGTAGGAGGAACATTCTCTTCCTTGCTGTGTTTCTTTTTAACTTATTTTGTTTTGGTTTCTCCATTTGCTACTAACTGCCTCTGAGTTACCTGCCTCTGTGATCTGTACATTAAATGCGACTGTTCAGCATGAAGAGAACGCTGTGTTTGTTCATGCTTTTTTTTCTTTTGTAATAAGAGAAACAAGGCTTTTAATATCCTTTGGGCTACTATGCAATCTATTGTTTTATTTTCTGTCTCTAGAGAACTGAAAGAGATTTTAGGGTGGTCAGAGACCTTGCATCCTTTGGATTCCTGGTTTATGTTTGAATAAATTCCCATGTTTGAATTTCATACGCATGATTGATAGCTACTATTTTGTCTCCTTTAATGGATAATCTACCTTCTCATAGTGAGAGTAAAAGGCAAGTCCCCAGCTTGTTCCATTCCCAGGACCTTTGCATGTGCTGGTTTGGCTGCCGGGAATGCTGTTCACGGAGATAATCCTATATAGCCTGTTTCTTAATTTCTTAATAAATATTACTTATAATTTCACGATATCATAGATATTACATATATAATAAATATGTCCCTGTTTCTCTATTTGAGAGAGCTTTGAGAGAAGCCTTGTTTAAAATACCTCACACACTTCTCTCCACCCCCCCTATCATTTCACTGAGTATTTATCTGTTGTCTGTCTGCTGGCCTCTGAGATTCATGAGAACAGGGACTGTGTCTGGGTTCACTCACAGGGCTGTCCTCTGCTGCTGCCCGGGCCCGGAGAAGATGCAGATGAAGACTTTGTTGAACAAGTGCTCAGCGGTAGGATGTGAGCCCTGGGCAGTTGCAGGAAAGGCACTTGGGACAAGGGACTGAGGAGGCCTTGGGCCCTGGCGATTCCTCATGGAACCTTTTTCCACCCTGTCCTGGAAAGACAGGAAAGTAGCAGCGGCCCCCTCTTTGCCATCAGCTATGCACAAAACAAACCGGAGCTGTTTGAGTCTGGCCTAGCAGGTGCCTCCCCGGTATGTGGGCTCCCCTCCCATCCATAAGTCAGAGCTGCAGTGTGCAAAGGCAGGTGGGCTCCCGGGGGCCACGCTACCTTTCTTCACGCTCATTTTTTATATCAGTGCTTTTCAACTAGTGTTGAAAAGGATCCTAGGTGTGCCGTGAAAAATTTTAAAGATCATCCATTAAATTTTTTTCAAAAGATGTTCAAAGCACAGTAAATATATTCTTTTTTTACTCTTTTTTTTTTGATCAATGTAATTTAAGTGTGCTGTGGAAGTTTAACGATAGGTTCAAGTGTGCTGTGAGATAAAAAATATTGAAAAAGCACTGTTTTATATAATTACATCTCACCATTATTGAGCTCTGACTTTGTACCAGGCTCAGTTCTAAGCATCTCATGCGAGTTAACAATTCTTTGAGTTGGGCATGGATGGGCATGGATCTCCGTGTACAGCTGAGGGGACTGGGTGCAGGCATGACATGCCCAAGATTGCACAGCTAGTTAATGGGAACAACTGGAATTCTGTCCAGAACCCCCGGGCTCAACCACTCTGCTAGAGTGAGCCCCATGTATCAGACCACGGAGAGGAAGGCAGTGGCCCAAATCGTACAACTCTTTTTAGAGAAACTGCACCAGAACTCAGGCCTCCTGACCCCAGGACAGGAGTCCTTGCACAACCTCAGGCCTAGTGTCAAAGTGGGAAGGGTCAGGGGTTAGGAATCAGTCTGACTTGCAGCAGCCGACTCCAGGATCCTGAGAGGCCCGAGGTCGGGGAGCTGGAGCAGCTACCCTGACAGCAGTGGGCATGGAGAACAAGGCCAGGCCCGTCCATCTTCCCGGTGTCCACCTTTGCCCTTTGAGTCTTACTGGAAGGTTGTCCATCTCCACTCTCTCTGCCCTTAGCCTCTGAGCAGGAGACAATGGAGGCAGAGTTGACAGTGGCTTATCTGGGTGACACCATAATCACAGCTGCTGGGTCTAAGCTTTTTAGGCTCAAAGCACCATTTGTCGGCTAGGCACCTATGGCTCAGCAGATAGGTCGCCAGCCCCATACATTGGGGCTGGTGGGTTCAAACCCAGCCCAGGCCTGCCAAACAACAATGACAACAACAATAACAACAAAATAGCCAGGTATTGTGGCAGGTGCCTGTAGTTTCAGCTACTTGGGAGGCTGAAGCAAGAGAATTGCTTAAACCCAAGAGTTTGAGGTTGCTGTGAGCTGTGATGCCACAGTACTCTACCGAGGGTGACATAGTGAGACTCTGTCTCAAAAAAAAAGCATCTGCTTGTCCATGAGTTTATATATGTCTATAAATAATTATTCAATCTTTACCATTTCAATAGATTAAGTGGGTACAAATGTTTTTTGTTATTGTCCATGAATTTTAAAGCTGCCAGTTGCAGGGCAGGGCTTTAAGAAATCTCAAAACAGTGCGGTGCCTGTGGCTCAAAGGAGTACGGCGCCGGCCCCGTATGCCAGAGGTGGCCGGTTCAGGCCCAGTCCCGGCCAAAAATTGCAAAAAAAAAAAAAAAAAAATCCCCAAACATCTTCCCCAGCCTGGGGCCCACCACTACCTGTCTCCATGGGCCCCACGTGGTTCAAGGCACATGGCAGTACCTTGCAGCATAAAGAGCACTCAGCCTAGAGCTGGAACACCCGACAGGCCTCAGGCCCTGACACCTGCTGGCTGGTGACTTGGGGCAAGTTCCTATTTTTCCATCTCTAAAACAGCCTTGCTTTTAAAAAGGCTTGTGCTGTGATGATTTTATGTGATAAAGTAAGTCAGAGCTCCTCAAACTTTCCCACGAAAGCAAAACCTAACAGCAAAAGAGTAAACAGGTACCCTGGGGCTTTGAGGGTGTAGCTCAGAGCAGCCGCCACAAGCTCGGAATTTACTTAAAGTCTTACTGTAGCTTAAAAATTCATGTGCATTTTGCATTCTGTTCCATCGTGTATCCGTGCTGTTTCTTCTAACACAAAGACAAGTGTTTTAAGCTCCTTACCATTGGGTAGTTTCCATGCCAGCAAGATGAGCATGTCTGTCATGCGGCTCTGCGGACTCCCTGGCACACGGGTGGGAGCCCCTGAGGGTGGAATGTGTTCAGTTTAAGAAGCATTTGGGTAAGTAAAAGTGCTCTGGAAAGGCGGGAGGTGAAGAGCAACATAAAGGTCAGAGAGTTTTAATGTGAATGTTGGCAGTGATGGGAACACATCCATCAGTGAGCAAGATGGACCAAGGGAAGACGAGAGAGGAAGGGAAGCAAGTGGAGATATAGGAATAGACATGGGGGTGGCAATCAGGCTGTGAGTGCAAATCCCAGATGAGGAAGGAGAGCGCCAAGGCCCTCTGTGGACTGCAGCACCTGAGGGCTCATGCAGAAACTCGGGGCAGGGAGGGTTGGGGCTCAGGACTCTGCCCTCGTGCGGATAAGACCACCTGACTCGTTCTGGAAACCACCAAGAGAGCAGTGGCCCCCTACTGTTATAGGGAGGCATATGGTCACTGACTGGTACTGTCAAGTCCAGTTCACCTTTAACTTAGGGTGACTTTCCTCTAGTACCCCAGCCCCCTGCCTCCACCCTCCCCAGAGTCCCATCTTTAGCTCAGGGGTGGGATGGGGCGGGGCGGGGGTATTCTCTACATTCCTTTCATTGCCACCGGGCCTGGTGTGTGCAATCTTTCCAGAAACCTCCCCAAGCCTTCCATGCCTGGACACCCCTCCTGCCAGTGTCCTCTGGAGGGCTATGTCCCAGAATTCCTGAGGTGGGTATGCAGATCAGGCCCTCCTCTGATCCGAGCTACAGGTGCAAACCTTCCTTAGTCTCCTTTCTGCTCCTTTTGGTATCTTTTTAAAATTACAAAGCTCCCATGCAGAACACTTCATAATATTACAAAATGTCTGAAAGCAAATATTTCCAAAGAATTGTGGGAGCACAAGCAAACACCTTTCTTTCTTCCTCTGTTATTTCTGGGCGAAAGCAGATAATGAGTTACCCTTTTTACAATCAATGTTCAGTGGATTTTTGGCTACATTATTCGGGGCAAATATAAACAGAGTACGTTAAAGGCATGGATTATTGCAAAATAAAATTGGGATACGTGAAGCTTAAAAGTCTTAATTTTAAACTACTCCTCACAATAGGCCAGAACTTGATCCTTTATAATTCTTTGCAAACAGCGTTTGCATTTTATTATCGAATGTGTCTTATATCAGCGGAGGATGAGATTTGGCTCATATTTTTGCATAAATATAATAAAAGAAGGCTTCCAGTGAACATAGATTTGGGAAATAGTGTTTACTTATTTCTCTCAATTCAAAAGAGTGTGAGCTGGAAATTTTTTTGTTTCAGTAATTTTTTCTTTTACACACACAATCTGTGTATTGTTCCTTTCCACAAAGAACACAAACCGATCTGGGGACAATTACAGTTTTTATATTTATTTCTGGAAGGACAGGACCATGCTGTGAGCTTGTTGATCAGCAAACAAGGCTCCGTGCAGCCAGATGGGCTGTGAACTTGTGTGGAGATGACCTAGGGCCTGGTCTCTGGGCTCAGGACAGAGCCAGACTCCCATGGGTCAGGAGGGGCCCAGAAGAGCCTCTGGAGGGTGAGGTCATTGTAGGGATCAAGGAGGGACAGGAAGGGCAGAGGAGAACCAAGGTATGAGGCAGACAGTTCTAAGATGATGCTTTGTGCTTTCTGAGTCCTTCCAGAGACCTGCTGAAATTACGAGAGGGGAAGATGATGACTTCAGGTTGGCGCTGGACACCAAAGGGGTCTCCATGGGTCTAAAGCAGGTTTGTTACCAGCCACTGTTAACCTGAATGGCCATTTCATGCAGGGCCCTGCTGGTCAGGCCCTAACAAGGCTTGATGAGCCTATGTGCCAACACCTGGTGATTGTTTAATCACCTCCAAGGCCTCCTGTCATAGATAAGTTGGAGAACTGGACTCGACAGCACCAGTCAAGGACCCAGGGCACTCTGTGCACCCAGTAAAGTGTTGACTGACTATAAATTTAGTCTAGAGTAAAAAATGCTTTGCAGATATAAGCACTTTAAGACAGGAAGATATTGCATAACTTTGTAACCTATGAGGAGGAATTCGTTTAATATATACCATGATGATCAAGTTACTTTTACTGTGAGGATAAAAGGAACAAAAAGAAACAGGAGGGCAGAACAGCTCTTTGAGGAAATATCCACACTGTTTTCTGGAATTGCTGGCTTTTCTGTAAATAAAAGTGAAACAGCTGATCTCTCATTCACTTCTGTTGATTGGCTTGGGTGACAGGTGGGCAGACTCGTTGGTCTGGCAACAGGTAGGAAACTGTAAAGAAAGGGTGAAGGGTGTGGAGTCAGCAAGACCTAAGCCAGATCTGAATCCTTACTCTACCATTTAGGCCAGTTCTTTGACCGTGGGCACATGTTGTCACCTCTTTGAGCCTCAGTTTCCTCATCTTCAGAATGGATAATAATAGGACTTTGAAAGATTGCTATGAACATTTACTTACTGGAGAGAGGAAAAGTGTACAAAAAGCACTGCACGTGGTGCCTGGTTCATATTTGCCTGCTATTGGTTATTAGTTGAAGCTGAGCAGAAGCACCCACATGCAGAAGGACATGGCAGTTCAGGACTTGGGCCTCAATCTCCCTTGCAGGAGAGTGCATTATGCATGTCTGTCATGATTACAGGAAGCTCTCAGTGAGGGTTTCTTTTATACACAAAGTCTGTGTATTGTTTTTTTCCACAAAGAACAAGAGCCAATCTGGGGACAATTATATTTTTTTAAAGATTAGAAGCTGAGGTTCCTCCAATACTCAGTAATTGTGTTTTGAGTTGCATTAAATTTAATTTATCCTCTAAACCAGTCACTTCTGCCCTACTTGGTGCCTTTCCTTTGTCAGAGTTGTTCCTGTCCAGGTTCTTGACAATTTCTGTTTATCCTGCAGTGTTTTCCTTTTAGAACACTCTTCCTGCAATATGCACTCATTATCACCAGGTGGCAGTAGAGTCCCAGGCCGCTGGTCAGAGCCAGGACACTGCAAAGAGGATTTCCATGCTTGGGAGACATTTAAAAATGGATTTCTATTTATTAAACCAGTTCAATGAGATTAACCTACTTACCACCCCCAACTTTAAGCATGGCAAGCATCACAGCAGCTAATGAGACAAAATACAAAGTGTTTGGTACACTCAATTATCTTTTCTTAACTAATCCCTAAAGAGCATCTAATCCAATGCTCCTATTCCTCAGGGAAGGCTTTCTGTTCTCTTAACACACAGGTTTACTCCACTCAGTCTCACCACTGCCTGTAACTACCATTTCCTCTGGCTTTTATTCACTCGTTCAGCTAACCCTTTCCTATGCATGTGCTGTGGGCAGGCCCCATGCAGGGGACATTCACAGTCTGGGGTGGTGGGTGTAGGATTATGGGAACAGAGCAGGGGTCGTAAGCTCAAGTGCTTACGATGGCCAGGCAGGTGGTGGAGATGAGCAAGAACAGGGAGTTGGTGGGCCCTGTGCAATCTGGAGACTTGGGGCCCCATCTAGAGGGTGGCAGGTACCACTCAGCTCTCCTTGATTGTTGCTAGATGGAAATGTAGCCTAATATTGCCACATCTTCCTATTTATCAAGGTCAATTAAATATATAAATTTAGAAAAAAATATATAAAATCTCTTACTTCAAAGTTTTTTTAAAAAATTATTTGAGATTCATTGAGGGTACAAAGAATTAGGTTATACTGATTGCATTTGTTAGACAAAGTCTCTCTTACAATTGTGTCCCACCCCCAAGAGGTGTGCCATACATCGCACCCCCCCATCTTCCTTCCTCTTCTCCTCTCCCCACTTGCTCATTTCCCTACCTCCTTCCTTTGTATTAGCTCATCTACTGCTTTCATTTTAGAACTAGTATATTGGATTCTTACTTTTCTGATCTTGTGATGCTTTACTAAGTAGAATATGCTCCACCTCCATCCAGGTTAATACAAAAGATGTAAAGTCTCCATCTTTTTTAATGGCTGAATAGTACTCCATGGTAGTATACACATACCATGACTTGTTAATTCATTCATGGGTTGGTGGGTCTTGAAGCTGTTTCCACATTTTGGTGATTGTAAATTGAGCTGCAATAAACATACTAGTGCAAATGTCTTTATGATAAAAGGATTTTTTTTTCTTTTGTGTAGATACCTCGTAATGGGATGACAAGATCAAATGGGAGGTCTAATTTGAGTTCTTTGAGGAGTCTCCATACTTCCTTCCAAGAAGGATGTATTAGTTTGAAGTCCCAACCTGCAATGTAAAAGTGTCCCCTTCTCTCCACACCCATGCCAGCATCTGCAGCTTTGTGATGTGGGCCATTCTCACTGGGGTTAAGTGTATCTCAGAGTGATTTTGATTTGCATTTCTCTGGTGATTAGGGATGATGAACATTTTTTTAAATGTTTGTTAGCCATTCGTCTGTCTTCTTTTGGGAAGATTCTATTCATGTCTCTTGCCCAGTGATATATGGGATTATTGGGTCTTTTTTTGTTGGTTAATTTGATTCTCTATTATCCTAGTTATCCAACTTTTGTCTGATTCATGACATGCAAATATCTTTTCCCATTTGGAAGGTTGTCTGTTTGCTTTGATTGTTGTTTCCTTAGCTGTACAGATAAAATCTCTTACTTTAAAATTCTGGGCCAGATTTGACTCTTGACAAAGTGAAGTGATCTTGACACCGTGAAATAGAGGCGTCTGGCCCAGTGTGATAGAGTAGTCAGGAAGCTGTGTCCAGGGGGACTATCGGGGCCTGGAGAAGGGAGTCCCAGCTCTGTCCACAGCATTAATTCATCATTCATTTCATAAGTTTTTTTTTTTTTTTGAGACAGTCTCACTCTGTCACGGTGGGTAGAGTGCTGTGGTGTCATAGCTCACAGCAACCTCAAGTTCTTGGGATCAAGTGATCTTTTTGCCTCAGCCTCCCCAGTAGCTGCAACTACAGGGGTCCACCACCATGCCCAGCTAGTTTTGTAAATATTTATTGAATCCCTATCATGTGTGAATGCTGGGGATTCTTAGGCAAACATGGTAAACATAGTCCTTGTTTCATCGAGTGCACAGCCTAGCAGGGGTGACATTCATAGAAGATTGAATGACACCGTTCTATAGTTTGGTTGTAAAGTGTATTAAGTTCTCTGAGGGATGAGTGTACGGTGCCTTGAGAGTCTGGAGTGGGTGAGGAAGGGCTTCCCTGTGGAATTCATTTTTGGTCTGAGATCTGAAGGATAAACACGAGTTTCACTTGTCCATTTAGCAGGCCAGGGGAACTAAATGCCTACTGGGGAAGGTCTAACTCAGACACAGTCATGATCTGGAGCAAATGGGCCATGTGTCGGGAATGAGTCCCAGATGGTCAAATTTGGATTATTTCCCCCCAAGGAATGTGCAAGACAGAGCAAAAGGTCTCCCTGCTTCCTCTGACCTGGGGCATGTGCCATGGGAGCAGTGGGTGCCCAAGCCGGCAGAGGAGAGGGCCTAGGACAGATGCAGGGAAGCAGACAGCGCCTCCAAAGAGCAGAGAGAGATGGTCCCAGGCCACCACTGTGGGAAGGAGGATTGGGGCAGAGAGTGGAGGCACAGGCCCAGGCCCCTGGCTCTCAGGGCAAGGAGATTCCAGGTTCTCTCTTTGGTGCCTCTGAGTGGTGAGCAGAGCTCACAGGGGACCTGACGGCTGAGGACCCTGAGGTGGGGGAGGCTCAGGACCCACAGTTACACTGGAGGGCTTGGACGTCAGGTACGCAGTTGCTCAAGTTTGACATATAGGGGAAATAGCGCACCAGCTCCAGCTTCATTCACGCATATCCTGTTGCTCCACTGATGAACCATGTGATCTTGACCAAATTACTTAAACTCTCTGAGCTTCAGTGCCCTAGTTTGTAGGACCTAGCGAGTGGGGTGATTAGACAGGATTAGGAGGATAAGGGCCTTGCCCAGTGACTGGTCTGCAGCTGGTGTCCAATCGGTCTGAGTTTCATTCCTCTGTCTCCTTCTCCCCTTCGCCAGCGGAACAATTGCTGCCAGGGACTTCCTGTCTTCTGCCACCCTCACCTCCACCAACCTCAGGATCCAGCTCTCTGTCCTCAAGGTCTGGTGTCCCCACTCCTACCTGCATCTCTTCTCTACCCTCAGGCTTACCCTGGCCACTTCCTTTGCCCATATCTCTTAAAAAAAAAAAAAAAAAAAGACTAAACAGACCTGACCAAACATTTTCCAGTATATCCTTTTTGGAGCTGAGAAAAATGAGTCACCTTCTCCCCAGCCTAAGATCTCTGGAGGGTGGGTGGTGGGAGGTGAAGCTGGGCTCTGTGACTCTGGGCGCGATCATGTATCTGAAAGGTAAACCCTTTACAGGTGCCACTGTTTGCATGTTGTCGAATGTTTTCCGATAGGTTTTCCTTAGCACTCGCCCCTTGTTTTCTGTTTGAGAGGAGGACTTGGGCGGTTTCCACTGATCTGACTGTTTAACGAATTTAGCACAGTCTCGATCGGTCCATGCACAAGGGCACCCTGGCTTTGCCATCTGCCGAGCGGGTGTGAGGGTCCAGGGTGGGGGACAGGACCTCCCCTCAAGGAGCTTCTAGAAGACAGGCCATAGTTCCCGGGCTGGGTCCTCTCCTTGTCGGTTACAGGCCCTGGGGCGCTCGGCTGCCTGGCCCTGCCCTCCCCTTCCTCTGGGAGGACTGATGTTATTATAGACGTAAAGCTCACACAAGGGGCTGAGTGAGCCACTGGTTATCACCATTCCTACTTATAAACGAGATCATGTGGGTGAAGCGCATAGCCGGTCTTACACAGAGGAAAGGATAGATTAATGGTAGCTATTTATAATAATCATGCATAATCATAATAAATAATGCTCACAGAGTGCTTGATGGGTGTGGAATAGGTCCTTGGTAAAGAATTTTTTTAAAAATCCAGGGGGATTCTGATTGTAGGCCACTTGCCACAGTGCCTGTGCAAACATGGGACCATTAGTGAGTGATGGTCCTCACGACTGCGTGTGTAACGCACTGGGCTTAGCTTGGGTAGCTGCCGGGTCCTCCCCGCGTGTCTCTCTCTCTCTCTCCCTCTGACATCAGGGCACATTCCTCAGAGCAGAAAACCAAGGCACCCTGGGCTGCAGCATCCCTTTTTAGTAGCCCCTGGGCATGAGATGGCCACCTCTTCTCCACCCAGTGTCTCCTGTCTGGTTGTTGTGAACTCTGGCACCCAGGCTGGGTGGGCTGCTTCAGCATGGCCGCACTCTGTGGGCTGCCCCCAGGGTCACCTTGCTCTTCCCACTCTATGGCTGTCCTCAAATGGACATGGCTCTTATAGTCTCCAGCCTCAACCTGGAACTGAGTGCTCCTTCCCTGAGATCCCCACACTGAGATTCTCTGGGGCCTTGACTCTGCACCCAGAATTTAGGCTGGGGGAGGGGATCTCTATCTACTGATACCTTTGCCCCCACCCCAATTGTAACACCCGGATCAGAGTGCACCCTAGCCTTCCAGGTGCCTCCCAGGTGCTGGGACAACTTTGGTATAAACTTTGAGCATCTAAGGGCTGGTGCTTAGGGCCACAACCCATCTTCCCAGGGGCCTTGGGGATTGCATGGAAATAGTTGCTGGCAGGCCTTGGGGAAGCTGGTTTTGTTGATTAGACCCATTCTATCACTCTTCAGTCTACACAGGAACACTCACATGCCACATTTGTGTACAAGAATGCATACACCCAGACACTCCCCCAGACACTCCATCCCTCAGGCCTCCACCCAGACACACACACATGTACACTCCCAGGCCCTCACCTGGACACTTCCCCCCTTCAGGCCTTCGCCCAGACACAAACTCATATCACACCCAGGCCCTCACCCAGATGCCCTTGAATGCACCCCCCACTGTGCACCCTTGTAGGAGCTCCAGGGGTCCTAACACACATCTGAACCCCTCCATCTTCCCTCACACACCGCAGATGTTTACACCCCTCCTGCCCTTGCTCACGGACACTTTTGCACTCACACATATGATCACATGTGAACGCCCAGATCCCTTCAGACCCTCCCCCAGCATGGGCATGTGAAGCTATGTCCCCACACGCCTGTGAGAACCCCCATATTCCCTCAGACCCACAGACCATGGGCACATCCCCAGCTCCTGGCGGTGGTGATGCTGGACCTGTCTGCACCCCCAGATGTGCAGACATCCCATCTGCCTGCTGTCCCGGCCCCTCACTCGGGGCCCTCAAAGAGCTGGCTTATGAAAACATCCTTCCTGTGATGGAGTGCTTCCTTTGGGCCTCTTCGGCTTGTAACAGATTAAAGGCGAACAGGCATTTGTCACGGGGAAGTGTACCCAGTTGTGCCGGAAAATGGACTTTTCGATGAGCGTGAGAGCTTGAACCTGTCACAGAGGGGAAAGCCTGTGTTATTGCAGCCTGCCAGGCGCAGTGGCCATTGCGGCTTATCGGCTGTGGCAGGCATCACCTCTGACTGAAAGGATCCCATTACGGTAAGTAATGGCTTAATCACAGCCAGTTTGTAATGGAGATGACCTCTCCGGCGTCCTGCTGGTCCGCTCCGATGGATTGCACCTCTCCACACCGTGACTAACAGCACTCTGGTTCTGCTCTCCTGAGAAAGGGCCCCAGGCCCAGCTGGACACAAAGAAGACAGCTCTGGGTAGCTGCGGTGAGGCGAGGGCAGGGAGAGAGGAAGGGCACCGGGCCCCAGCAGGCCAGACAACTCAAACAGCAGGGGGCACTGGGACCTGGAAGGGCAGAACACCACACGCTGCCCACATCTTAACACTGCGCCTTTTAAAGAGAATGATAAGGACAGGAAGAGCTTCCATTTGACAGGTGCCAAGATAATGTTTGCACTTCCCAGGCTTGTCCTGCCCTGGGAGGGAGAGTCTTCCTGTCCCCATTTTACAGATGAGAAAACTGAGGCTCAGGAAGAACAAGTGACTATTTGTGGAACAGCGTATAACAGAACGGGGACTCGATCTGAGGCGGGGCATCTCTGAAGCCAGCATTCTTGGCCATGACGTCCAGGGAGATTCCCATCAGCTTTTGGGGGGGACTGTCATCTCTGCAGGGTCTCTCACCACTGTCCTTCCCACACAGGGCTATAGCTGCGACTTCCTTCCCAGTGTGTTCTTTCACAGGGAAACTTCCATTTTCTGCCTGTTCTTTATGTGTGTGTGTGTGTGTGTGTGTGTGTGTGTGATGCACATTTGAGCCTTTTGCAGCCAGACATGAGGGGCTGAAGGTCACTTCAGCCTCAGCCCAAGGTCAGGACTTCCATGGCTAGTGCCTAAGATGACATGTCTGGGGTTGTCTCAGGGGCACCATCCCTTTTCCTCCACTTAACTCTGCACCAGCCACTGCAGCAATTATCCAGCAGGGCCCAGTATAAAATATCTGGAGACGCGGGTGGGAGAATACCAGGGTTCTTCTCTTTCCCTGTATTTGTTCATTGCTTCAGGACATATTTAGGCCTTCAGTGTAGAAGACGAGGTTGGAACTTAGAAAGATTTGGAGTTGAGTACCGTTTCTCCTTCTGGCCAGAAGTATGATCTTTGACAAGTCCCCTCACCTCCTCAAGGGTTTTTCTAACCTGTATAACACCTAAATCTACCTCATAGAGATAAGAGGTTTAAATGATAGTGTGTGTGAAGTATCTACTCCCTGGTTCAGACTAAGAGGTGAAATTCTTTCAGCAAAGCTTGCTGGGGAGAGGCCGGGAGTGATGAAGTTGGGGCCCCAGGCATACGGTTTCTGTGTGGCCTTAAAAATTGACAACAGAGATCAGTAATCACTATGAAAGTTATCATCTCTTAAAACCTAACTGTGTTGAAGGCTTCCAATGAATTTCTTACTTAGTTCTGCCCCGAACTCTAGGATACAAGGAATGTTATTATCATTCCCATTTTACAGATAAATCACATGCAGTTAAAGGATCTTGTCCAATTCATCTAGCTAGAAAATGGAGCTCCTAGCTACAAACTCAGGTTGTCTGGCTAAAAGGGGGTGCCCTCACTGCTGCGCTTGTGAAAACCCTAAAGCCCTTTCTCTTGGCCTTTGGAATACAAGGTGAGCACTTCTCCCACTGCCTTCTAGCACCAGTGTGCTTGACATTCCAGTCTAGGCAGGGGCAGGGGAAAGGGAGCAGCTGGAGGGCTGAGGGCTGAGTCTGAGGTATGTCTAGGAAGACGCTGGCCACAGAGAAGAGGGGGCATGGGTGCGAGGCCCTGACTCTGTGAAGAGCTAGCTGAGGTGGACAGCAGAGAGAGCCTGGGAAATGGAGTGCAGGAAACACTTTCTTTTTTTTTTTTTTGCAGACTGGCCTTTGTCACTCTGTTTATCTGCAAGGCTTCCCGTGACAAGGCTGCTATCCCGTGACAGGAGGGAAACAGCCACTGCATTGCATTTACTTAGCAATATCTATTCGAGGAATATTTATTGAGTGCCTACTGTGTACCAGGCACTGGGCCAAGCAGCCATGGACTTTGATTTACTTAGCAATATTTATTCAATAAATATTTATTAAGTGCCCGCTATGTACCAGGCCAGGCACCGGCGAGTTAGTAGTGAGCAAGACAGACATGATTGTTGGAGGCCAGCCAAGGAGATGCAAACAAATTCCAGTTCAGGGCCCTTGGAAACATTCCCTGAGGAGATACCCTGGGCCAGGGACCGGTGCATCACCTCCCGTCAGCCTGATAAGAACTGTACGAAGACGTACTATAGTACTCAGAGAGCTTAGGTGGCTTGTCCAAGGTTGCACAGCTGGTATGTGATGGAGCTGAACTCTGAGCCCAAATCTGCTGAAACCTTGTGTCTTAGCCAGTGTGGCTCTGCCGCCTTGTCCAGTGGCCATGTCTCTGCAGACGTGGGGCCACACAGGGGTGTGGAGTTGGGGAGGGGACAGGGCCCTGCCCTCTGCACCTGCAGGTTGCTTTCTCACTTCTCTCCTCCTATCCCTGCCAGCCCCCAATGTCTGGGCCCTGCCTTCTCTGCAGTTGGGGAGAGCTTATTCTCATGCTAATTGCAAAACTAATTGTTCTTATTGCAAAATCCATTATATAGTATATTTATATTGCAGATAATGAGCTGTTTGGATTAAATAGCTCACTAAAAGTCAATAAAAAGGAATTTGCTTCACTGTTCCTCCCCTCATTTTTCACTGGCACCGTTAACACAGCCGTCGTTCTCCCAGAAGGCTGGAATTCATTAAAGCGCCGGGAGCTGCAAGGGGGTGTCGCTGTGTGGTTTTCTTCCCTCTTCCCTTTGAAAAGACATTTGCAGGAGAGGGTTGGAAGACAAGAAGCCGGTTCTTTCCCCTGGTTTCAGTGATGCAGGGGTGACTAACCAAGGAAAGTGCATCTTAATCTCTAGCAGAGTTGAAGAGCCTGGTTTTTCCAGAACAAACTCCAGAGCTCAGGGAAGTGGGGTATGTGCTAGGGCTGTGGGTGGGGATGGAGGAGTGAGTTGACAGCCACCGCCACTCTCAAAGGGGTGGGGGAAATAGCCAAAGGTCTCAATACTGGGCTTTTTTGCTCCCGAAGGGCTTGGGGGTGGAATGAAGGCAGGAGAGAGAATGAGTATCAGATGTGAAGTCCAGGGTGTGAATTTCCCAGTTCCAGCTCTGTCTAGGACCACTACATCTCTGGCGGCTCCCAGAATTTTCCTGGTATACCTGTTTCTCTGGTTTTAAACCTGAAAGTGGCTTCTTTAAGCTGCCAGGAGGACGGCTAGCCTGTGATGTTCTGGGGTGGCTGGCCTAAGGCCCTCCTGCAATCACAAATCACTGTGTTTCATTTCAGGAAGAGCTGGAGTTGAGATTTTTCTCTTTTTTTTAACTTTTAAACCAGGCCCATGCCCTTGACCCTCCAGGGCACTGCTCTGTGCAGTTGGAGAGTGGATAGGAGCAGGGGCTTGTTTCTGCTTTCTTTTCTTTTTTTTTTTTTTTTTGAGACAGAGCCTCAAGCTGTCACCCTGGATAGAGTGCCATGGCATCACAGCTCACAGCAACCTCCAATTCCTGGGCTCAAGCCAGTCTCCTGCCTCCGCCTCTCAAGTAGTGCCTGACTACAGGCGCCCGCCACAACACCTGGCCATTTTTTGGTTGCAGCCGCCATTGTTGTTTGGCGGGCCCAGGCTGGATTCAAACCCGCTAGCTCAGGTATACGTGGCTGGCGCCTTAGCCCGTTGAGCTGCAGGCGCCGAGCCTCTTCTTTCTTTTCTTAGGAAAAATGTCAGATCCACGTTTGGTCACATAAAATGACATGACTCTGGAGCTGAAATGGCCTGGCTAGAGGCTGCCAGCTCCCTCAAACCTGTAGCAGTTAGCCTCTTCCTAGCTTTTCATTCATTCAAGGAATATGTATCGGTGGTCAGGATGCTGTGTGAGGCTCTGGTGATGACTCTGAATTAAAACGTGCAAGGTCTTTTCTCTCAGTCTAATGGGGATGTTGGAGCATTTATTGGTCAATTAATCACACAGATGAGTGATTAATTAAAACCAAGGCTAGTGCTTTGAAGGAAAGGAGAACAACTCTAAGTGATCCTAGGAGGACCTATCTGGATGGTGGAGCCAGACAAAGCTTCCTGGGGGCTGAGCTCTGCAGGTGAATGCATTAGACGGTGAGGGACAAGGGAAATAAGTGACAAAGTCCCCGCCCAACCCTGGAAGGGAGCAAGGGGCGGTAGTGGGGCAGCAAAAAGGCCAGGGTGGGGGGATGAGGCTGGGGCCAGCGTAGACAGGGCCTGGTGTCAGAAGCAGCAGCGGGGTTTAATCCCCACAGTGGCAGCAATGGGAAGCCAGTGGAGGGTTCGCAGCAGAGTGACGTGATTTGTGCTTTGAAAGTTCACTCTAGTTGCCAGCAACACATCAGCGATAGCACTGGAAGGTTCAAGCTGCAGAGAAGGGTAGTGGAGCCTGTAGAGAATGGAGGGAGAGAGAGAGAGAGAATATGAAAGGCACCATCCTCACCATCTAATACAATCAAAGTTGTATTAGACAGAGGGGGCAGATGATCACCATCTTCCTGCTCAGTACAGTACAAGGTGGGCATAATTTGGATGGCTGATTTTAAACTCTCAGGTGATGGTGATGTGGCGCCTGGCTCCAGCAGCACGAAGAGTTCCCCGAGCCATTCTTGGGAACTTTGAGGGCCTTGGCAGCACCTCTAGCTCAGTGCTTGGAGAGCTGGTGAAGTCACTGCAGGGCTGTCTCCTGGGAGCGAGGCACCCGAAACACGCTGCAGGAGTGTGCTGGACCTGTGGGAGGGGAAAGCACTGGCCAGCCTGGAGCAGGGGCTTCAGGGACCTCCAGATGGAGCACACAGCTAGCGGCCCCCGAGGGAGGGCAGCCTGTGAAGGTGCCACTCCAGGCGGCTGAAATGGCTGTAATCTATAGCCATCTTTACTTAAGGACTTCAAAGGGAGGCAGGAGAGAGAGCGGCGGCAGGACGCTGGAACAGCTTGAGTGTGGCTGAGATCAAAGGCAATGGAAGGTGGCTCCCTGCTGCCCCCCACCCCAGCTTGGCATGGAAGGGCTCTCAGGGAGAAATGAGAGGTTCTGAGAAGCCAAGTCCAGCAGAAGGAGCATGAGGAGCACCCCCACTCCAGACCAGCCTAGCTCCTCTTATGGGGGTATCTGAAGTGCTTAGGGTCCCCATGTTCTCATGCCCCTAAAATACCATCTTGAAGATGATCAAGGGATACAGGAGGAAATAACCACCTCTCTGGGCCTCAGCTGTATCCCCTGAGTGGGTTCGTGTGCGCTCATAGGTTCACCCCCAGGCCTTCAGAAGGTTATGAAGTTGGATAGTAGTTAGCATGTGCCATGTAAGTGGCAAACCAAACAGACACGGTCAGGAAGGACTGGTTCCTTCTGCCGCCTCTCTGGGGTTGCTTAGGAGCTGGAAGTTGCTTGCCCTGCCTGTTAGGTTTGGATCCACCATGCTTTGGAGCAGGGGCATAGATCAGAGGCCTCCTTACTGCAAAGTTTTCTTCCTAAGTCTTGCTGGGGCTCTGGATCAGGACAGGGACCATTATCTATGACTGCAGCCAGAGGGACCTGTTCCTACTTTGAGTTTGAGTTTGTCCCCTGGAATTTGGCCTGTGAGGGTCTGGGTCTCCACGGACAGCCAGCTCCATGGGGGAAGTACCGGAAAGAGGTCCTGCCATCCTTTGGGATGTAGCCCAGAGCATCCACTGTGAGTGTCCGAGTGAATAGGTGAATGAGTAGTGACTAATAGTCTGACTGGGTGATGGCAAGTGCCATTCAGGAGTGGCTCCCTGCTGGGAGTAGGCAGGGGCCTGGGTACCTGGGTTCCTGGGCTTTGAGGAGGGTGAGACATTTAAGGGGTTTAATTTCTAATAACCAGGAGTCAGCATGGAGGCTTGGAGGAGAGCCAAGGGCCATGTTCCTGGCAGCACAAGGTAAAAACTTAGTGTTTATGCAGATGGCCAGGATAGGGGGACGTGGGAATCTGTGGGTTAGCAGATACCCAGGAGAGGGAACAGGGCACAGGCTAAGGGTTGTCAAGTGCTCTTGAGGCAGAGGGGGTCATTCTGGGGTGACTCCAAGGGCTTCAGGGAACACAGGGCACTCACATGGCTTGTGGGTCTAGAGGCTGGAAAGTTGTGTGTGTGTGTGTATGTGTCTTATAATGGCTCTGAACATTGGAAAAAGGCATAAAGACTCTGAGACTCAGGAGGCACTTGTGGGGGTCTTCGGGAGGTCCTGTGAGAGCTTAGTGTAGAGGGAAGACCCAGGGGGGTGAGGGAGGAGCATCCTGAGGCTCCATGGAGGGCAGAGAAGGCCTCTAGGAGGGCCTGTGGGATGTTAAGGGAAGAGTATTCCTTTGACCCTTGTCCTCCCAATGCTAAGTGGGTTGGCTGGCCAGGGAGTGCCTGGGACTGGGGATGTCCCCCCTTCAGCTGGGATGATGGAGTACCTGCCCCTTGTCTATTTCCTCCTTAGCAACTCTGCATCCCACACAGAGCAACTCACAAGGCACATGAAACCATGTGCACCCAACTGGTCAGGCCAGAGGAGGTAACAAGGGGACTTCAACCTCAGTTCGCCTTGGCCTTTCCCTCTGACTTTTACCTGTAATGTGGGGGGTTTGATGTAAGAAATAGATGATCAGGCACCTGCCTTACTGAGCATGGGGCCAAACTCACTGGGGTGGGAGAGGTCCCCCGGGGAAGAGAAGCTCAGGAGAGGTCCCAAGAAGTGGTTTCCACCCTAGAGAGAACAGGGAAAGTGCTCGGAGCCCTAGCCAGTCTCAGTCCTGGAGGACTCATAGCTCCGTAAGGAAGACAGAAGGGAGTTTAGGAATAAAGTGGGAACAGTTAAGGCAATGAGAGAAGGTATGTGAGTGTGTGTAGGTCAGAGCAAGTGTGTGCCTCATGTGTGCAAGCAGAAGTGTGCATCTTTGTGTGCGCACAGGATTAAATGTGCTCCTTAGTGTGTAAGAGGACACGTGTATCCCTAAATGTATACCCCTGTATGTGTGCCTCTGTGTGTGTATAAGAGCAAGGGTGCACAGAGGTTCTGTGTGCACCTCTGTGTGTAAGAGGAAGTGTGCACCTATTTCTAGGTTTCAGAGTAAATATGCCCCTGTGTGTGTGTGGCCTCGGTGGCAGGGAAGCTGGGAATATTTGGTGCAGAGTACATGCCTGGATCTGTGTATCTGAGGGTTTTGTGCTGTGCAAGCACGCAGTGTTCGTGACTCTGCATGCACGTGTTTGTGAGTGTGTACCCCTACTGCCGGGTCCAAGGGCAGTGTGAGTTGTGCTTCTTTGGAAGAGATGTGGGACCAGGTAGGGAAGGAGTGTATGTGTATGTGTGAGAGAGAGGGTGCGCCAAGTGGCAGGAATGACGAATGATTAATCTATAGAAATCTATATTCTATTCTTCCATGCGTCCACTCCGCCCTTCTCATGCTCCCATGCATCACCTCCGGAAATCCATCACCGACTCCCAGCCAAGGACAGGCTGCGAGGAGCGAGTGCCTGCCTTATTGATGGACTTGCCTCGTGCTTTTTTTTTAACACATTTGGATATATGGAGAAGGAAAGCTCACTCTGGCAGTATTGTTCACTTTCTCATTCCCTCTTTCCCTCATTCATTCATTCATTCGCTCAATCGTTTGTCCAGCACAGAGTTCTGGAGCGTCTAGTGTGTGCTGTCAGAGGTGTCAGGGCATGATGACGAATAAGGCGGACACAGTCCTTGTATTCTCTACGTTAAGGGCAGAGATATTCCCGACAGCACAAGCCATTGTGGAGGTGCAGGGACTCTTGTGGGAAGGATCAGCTTGGACTGAAAGGCCACAGAAAACTCTCGGAAGAGATGACATGCCGTGGACCCTGATGGGCAATAGAACTGAATAGGAGGGAGTGGAGAGGGCTCACCAGGCAGAGGGAACAGCATGTGCAAAGGACCAGAAGCAAAGAGAACTTGCCTCGTGGGGAAAACTGAGTGAGTCAGATGGCTGGGCCAGAGATGAGGCTAGAGAGGTGGGTGGTGACCATATAATGCCTCAAGTGCCATGTAAAGGATGCTGGATTTTATCCCTAGAGCAATGGGGAGCTGCTGAAGGGTTTGGGGGGGTGACATGGCACTACATGTTAGGAGACAATCTCTGGCTAATGGTGGGGAGACTAGACTGGAGGCAGGGAGGCTGGTTGGGAGGTTAAATGGCATCCAGGGAGGGATGGGGGTGGCTTGGATCGAGTGGTGGCAGCAGGGGTGGGGAGACAAGACAGAGTTCAAAGGTACTTTGGAGGTGGCACTTAGGGCTTGGTGACAGGATGGATGTTGGGAGGAGAGCGTGGCAAGCAGGCAAGCATGACTCCAGGTTTCTGGGCAAGTCTCTGTAGCTCGCCGAGCCTCCATTTTCCCATCTCTGAAATGGGGAGAACAATTCCTGCCTCCTGGGGTTGGCTCACTCTTCACGTCTGACCACCACTGGAGTCCACCTTGGGAATGGAAGGTCTATTCTCACCTCCCATTAGGTGAGCCACGTTCAGATCTGCTCTTTCCTAGGAGGCTTTGGGCTGATCTGCCCCTCTCTGGGTATTTCTTTCTTTTTTTGTTTTTTTGAGACAGAGCCTCAAGCTCTTGCCCTGGGTAGAGAGCTGTGGCATCACAGCTCACAGCAATCTCCAATTCCTGGGCTCAAGCGATTCTCCTGCCTTCACCTCCCAAGTAGCTGGGACTACAGGCGCCCGCCACAATGCCCAGCTATTTTTTGGTTGCAGCCGTCATTGTTGTTTGGCGGGCCCAGGCTGGATTTGAACCCGCCAGCTCAGGTGTATGTGTCTGTCGACTTAGCCGCTTGAGACACAGGCACAGAGCCCTCTCTGGGTATTTCTTAACCTACACTCAGGGCAACCCCTGGACTATGATGCCGGTCCCCAAGTTCCATGGCTTTTAGCCCCCAGGGACACATGGAGGTTGCTCAGACCAGCTTACTGTTCCATTATTGGGCAAACAGGTGCTCAGAGAGGGAGAGGACCCTGTCAAGGTCACCCAGCATCTCATCTAAATTTGCTGGTATTCAAGAAGCCAATGGCATCATTCAGTGGCTAACTCCCTAAAGGCCATCACACCCTACTCCTGTCCTTAGCCCCAAAGTATCTCCGAGCAGTGAGTGGCCTACTGTTTCTAGAAGCTATTAGGGACATGAGCTTCCTCATCCAAGGTCAGTGATTCTGGGCTCTCAGGGAAAGGACACTGGCCGAAGACCCCCAGAGGCTCTGAGAACTGCTAAATTTTCAGCCGGTCCTTGTGTGGTGTGATAAAACAGCCAGAGACAACTGTTTACTCTGATTTCCCCGGACAGCCAAACAGCTTCTGATCTTGGAAACCTCACTTCAATCTATTCCTTCTGTACATTCAAATAATGTTCCGTTTTGCAAAACAAGAAGTTCTTTTTAGTTGCAGGCAGAGTTGACACTTATCACAGCCAAAACATTATTTTTTTTTCTTTCCTCTCTCTGCCTCCCGAACGTGCATCATAATAGCGCAGTGCAAAGGCGCTGTGGGTGCGTGGTAGAGGCACCGTTGTGTGGGGGAGCCGGGAGGACGCCTCTGCTCGTGCTCCTGCCTGGGTCTTTGATGCGCTGCGGAGGAAAAAAACCGAGAACACTGACAAAAGGAGACCAAGCTCTTCTCGGGAAGAGCTGAAAAGTGCCGAGGAGAAGGCCCTGCACACTTAGAATATTTTCAAATTAAGTGACAGCGGGCACAACACGACGGGGGAGATGGCTTGTGTTTCTTTGGAGCACTCAGTCACAATTCATCATTATCCAATTTTTTTCCCCTTGGGTTTTTCTCTCTCACACATTTTTTATCCCACTCTGACAGCTAAATGAGGAATCACACTGCCTACGTTATGTGTTTTGTACGGGAATTAACCCGTCGTTGAACACAGGCTGCCAAGCAGTTAATGTGAGTGGCGACTGACGGCACTGGTCCCCTGACAGCTGGGGACTTCACACGGGGCCTTCCAGCTGGCCGTCCTGAGGACACCTTTGGAAAAGCTGACCTGTGGGAGAGACACAGGCTTCTCCAGAGGCTCCTGGCCAGAAGACCCTCTGGGGCCGTTTGGCCCAAGCCTTTGTCAAGTTCAGGGTGTCATTAGTGTGAGGTCATTCTGCTCTTCCTTCTGCCTCTGGGGGCTTTGGGAAGAGAGGCACCGACCCCTGACCTCCGTGCAGGGGTGAATTCAGTGGATGCTGACAATCGCCCTGCTGGGAAATCCTGGAAGTGCTTAACTCTTTCCAACTGCAGCTGGCCTATTTTGCTTTAGCATCTTAGCCAGTTTCCGGGAACCAAGTCAAACTTCATCTCAGAATGAGAAGGAAGCAAAGCGGGAGCCTCTGGGAGAGCATCTGGTTATTCAAAAGGGGCCCAAGTGTCTTCCCTTTCTCCCTCCTCCCTTAGTCTTTCCTCCTTCCCTTGTCTTTCTTTCTCTGCTATTTCACCTTCTGTTCTCCCCCCTTCCTTTCCTCCCTCTGTTCTTTCTCTCTCCCTCTATTTCTTCCTCCCTCCTCCCCCAATTTTTGTTCTTTACTAGAGGTAAATGAGATCCAGTGGTGAATAAGACAGGCCCAGTCTCTAATCAAATAGTATTGAAAATGGGGTGAGTTCCAAATGGGGACAGGCACAGGGCACTCCTGGACGGCGTGACTGCAGAAGCCAGGTGAGGCTCGGGGACGGGGAGAAGCCCAGGCAGGTGCATGCTCTCAGGGACCTTGGCTCCATGGGCAGGGACACCTCTGCCATGAGACTACCAGTTGAGTGAGAGCCAGACCATGCTGGTTTCGTTTGTCCACATAGCCCGGCTCTGAGCACAGGCCTGGTGGAGCTGCTCAGTGGGCATGTCAGGCAGGAGTTGATGAAGGGGCAGAGGAGAGAGGGGTGGCTGCGAGCAGAGGTGCCAACCATACCCAGCTCCCTCAGGTTTCTCAGTGGCTGACAACTTCCAGGCAATAACTGATGCTCCCAAAATGTTGCTGCCTATGGCTGTCACCTTGAAAGGCCCCAGCCGGGGTTGAAGAGGAGAGAACTGTTGCTTGATGGGGGCAGGGGCAGAGCAGCTAAGTGCACAGACTCTGAAGCTGCGTGGGCCTGGCTTATATCCAGGGTCTGCTGCTTCCTACCTGTGAGGCCTTGGGCCAGATCTTTAATCCTGCCCAACCTCAGTCTCCTCCTCTGTAAAATGCAGATGACGGGAATAGAATCTGCCTTGTAGAGACGGGACGAGGATTAAATGAGATCATGTGTAGCTGGGGCTTGACACACACCTACCCAGGGACGGGAGGAATTAAGTCCAGGCCTCCTCCTCTTGCTCCAGTCCCCACAGTGTTTTTGCCCTTGTCCTTCTCTGGTCAGCACAGTGACCTACCTGTCCACGTGTCTTCTCATTTCTTCCAGCTTGGCTAGGTGGGGATTCTGGTGAAGAAGCAGATGGCAGCCGGGGCTGAGTGTGACAATGATTACGCTGCGGAAGGGTGATAATTTATTCTGCTCAGCCTTGACTCGGAGTTGGAAGGAGAAATCTATTATTTCTGGAAGGCAAGGTTGAGGGCGACCTCCCCTTTCTGACCTCTCACAGGCAGCTGGCCCTTGCTCTTCTGGCTCCTGAAGAACAGGTCTGTAAGGACCTCAGAGAGTGTCCCTGGGCAGGAAGTTCTGGCAGGAGTTGGTGGGTGTGGGGTAGGCTGCAGGTTCAGCCCCAGAGAGAGGAGGTTGGGAGACAGCAGGACCCATGTGGAAGGAACAGCGAGCCCACGAGTGGTTCTCTGTGTTTCTGACTTGGCTGGGGCTCCTGGCCCAGCCTGCACATTGGGCTTTTCCTCATTAATCTACTCATCTTTCTTATGAGTGGCGGATGTCTTCTAAGCAGTGGGGAGAAAGATGTAAAACTAATCCCCACTCTAATAAAAACAGCCTCCCGATTAAATATGTATGAACACATATTGATTTGGGGATTAAACAGAAAAGAAAATTGAGCCTGTAATTGAGCCAGGGAACATGTGTGGGGTGAGACTTGGGATGTGCTTCTCCAAATACACTTGCTGGGGCTGGGCCTGGGGCTGCCAGGGAGCAGGAAAGGGGCCGTAGGTGTGGAGCATCTTCCAGCATCCTTTGGGTGCTCCTCAGCTGGAGCTATTAGGCAGACCTCTGCCTGCTTTGGGAGCAGCCTCTGCTCTTTTCCTAATTTTGGAAATTCTGGGAGAGACTGTAGTATTCCTATAGATGTTTGAGTAAGAGCCTTTTGCAGGCAGGCAGCCACCCTGTCTCAAGGAAGCATGGCTTTTTGTTCATCTGCTATGTGCAGGTCCTGAGAAACTGGAAGAGGCTAAGCTGGGAATCAACTTATGGCCTTCTAACTTCAAGTCCAAACTTGTGTATACTATAGGTCGGGGATGGGCAGTCCAATGTCATCAGAGCCTGCAGAGTGGTAGGATTGTGCATCCTCCAAGCTTGAAGGGATTTTGACTTTCAGTTCATCTTCTTACCTGAAACTTTTCACCTTCCTTACAAACACAATGTCATCTAACTTCTCCTTGGATGTCTCCAGGGCTGGGGAGCTCACTACTTCTCAAGGGAAGCTGGGAGCACCATGACGGAACCAAAGCCTACTTTCCTACCATGCCTACCTGCAGCAGTCATGTCTGTTTATTGGGTCAGAGAGAGAAGGGGAGGTGAGACTGGACCGGTGGTTGTCACATATCTGCCGTGCGTCGTGTGTGAGCCTATGCTTGAAAGGCTTACATGGACTGTGACTTTTCAGCCTCCCAACATAGATCTGATTATTTCTACTTTATAGTGTAGAAAACAGACTCGGAGATATCAAGTAATTTGCTAATAACCATAATTGTCATGTGACAACAATGGAAACCATTTATTGAGCACCTACTATATGCCAGGCACTTTAATAGACACTATTGCCAATCCTTGCAATGTTCCTTTCAAGTAGGTCTATTACCTCCATTGTACAGAGGGGAAACAGAGGCTCAGAAGGCAAGAGATGGGCCATTGCAGTGCATAGCCCTGCGCAGATTGTCAGACCCTGGCTACATCTTGCTTTTCTTGGAGGAGTGTGGTCTTTTGGTCCCCTGCTTTTAGCACCCTTCAGAGTCCCCTGACCCCAGCCCCATGTGGTCCATCCAGAAAACTCTCTTTCTCCCTGAGCCTGGCTCTGATTCCTTTGTATCCAAGCTCCTGCCTCATAGGTCTCCACGTGGTTCTCTCCCCAGGATCGTGCTGGGCCCATTCATCACTTCTCAGCCCATGTCCCCTCCCCCTTTTCTTCCCTGTGCTGCCCAACCCCTGCCCTGACATCTGCGGGAATCTGCCTTTCCCCAAGGCCCACTTATCCTCACATGCAGCACACTTTACAATTGGCAGGACATCTGCACATTTGTTAATCTCATTCAAGGTTCTCAATGACCCAATATCCCATATGACAGATGAAGAATTTGAGGCACAGACAGGTGAGGCAGTTTGCCTCCGCCTGTAGAGCTGATGAGTCACAATGGAAGCTATGTCTTCTCAGGTGAGACTGCACCTGTCCTAGGAAGGTGGACCCACAAGAGACACACTGAGGCCATGTGAGGAAAAGGGAAGGGTATATAGAGTTGGTTTTAGCTTTATGTAGACTTGGATTCAAGACCCCGTGCTACCTCTAGCTGGCTGTGTGGCCGTGGGCTAATCCTGTAACCTCTCTGGGGCACCAGCGGGGCCAGCTACCCACTTGGTGTGGTCCTAGGAAAAAGGAGGGAGAAAAGCATCAGACATGGAGTGGAGGAATCTGCACACCCGGCGCCCACGGCAGGGCCTAGCTCAAGACCCACGAAGAACGTGGAGAGCCCACATGCTCCCACCTGCGTGGCCTCTGCCCTGTGGTTATTATTAAAGCAATGACTTAATTTTAACAAGGGTCTAAGGATTCTTCAGAAAGTTTCCACCACTGCCTCATCCCTGATTAAAGGAATGAATCAGGCAAGATCTAGCCTCTGCCTAGTAAGGCTGGGAACAGGAGCACTGGGCTCCTGGGGTGGGGAGCTGCGGAGCTCAGAGGGGCCTGAGCTCTTTCTGGAGGCTCCAGCATCTGGGAGTGATCCTAGACTTTGGGTTGGTTCCCTCCCCACTTAGGTGGGAGGTCTGGGAGTGGAAGCCCCAGGCTGTCACCATCTTAGACCTGGGCTTCCCTCCCAAATCCTCTGCTGACCAGCTGCAGGACAGGGGCAAGGGACGTCGTCTTGCTGAGCCTCAGTTTCTTCTTCTATGAAGTGGGATAATACCCAGCTCAGACTTTTGCTGAGAAAAGGTGAAGAGTGGAATCAGGAGCTTATGTAGAGACGGGGCCTGGCTCAGGTACGGGTCTGACAGGAGCCGTGGAGTGTCGCAGGCATCAGCTTCCTCTCCTGCCTTAGAGCGAGGTTTCTGTGCACCTGCTGTGTGAAGGCTAGGATTCGAACCCCAGGCTGCTGAGCCCATGTCTGGAAATTTTTGTGACCTCAACATTCAGGCTGTGGAAACTCCAGCTCCCAGAATCTTTTGGAAGTCCTGTAGAAATCTTAGGATCATAAATCCCAAACACCCACAGGTCATTCAGTCTGCAGTTTATCCTCCTGGGCACCCTGATCACCCCTACAGGTGAGTACACAAAGGTGCTGCTCCCTAAAAACGTCTCTCCTGTTTCTCAGCCTGGCAAAGCTGGGTTCAGGGGGAGGCCCTGCCTCCCTTCAGGCCCCCCTCCTCCATGCTGCGGTGGGCTTTCAAGGAAAGCCTGGGGCATTTTCTGATTTCTTAGTGCTATCCACCTGGTGAAAAGAAACCAGTGCATTCGGATGGTCCCGACGCAGTGTCCGTGGATGTGCCTCCTGTGAGCTGGGGCCCTTGGGTTTTCTGAGCTGGTCAATCCTGTCTCGAGTTGGCTCTTCGGTTCCTCCTGCCTCCACCCACCATCATACACGCTTCTGGGAGACATTCAGTCCAGAGTGTCATGAGCAGGAAGTGAGATCCCGCCGCTGTCATCCCAGTGTTTTCCCAGTCACCATGACCGTCAACGTGTCCCCTGACCTGGGGGCTCAGGTGCCACCCATCTCACCCCGCTCTAGGTTCTGCGCGGGTGACCCTCTTGGATATTCTATAGCTTTCTGGGAGACACTGGCTAGTGGGTGTTATCAGAAGGAGATTTGGGACAGGTGGGAGAGCTGGCTTGGGGTGTTGGTTTCCTAGTGGTTTCCCGGGGGGCCACGGCAGCTCAGCTGTGGCCCTTGAGGGAAGGTCCCAGCGTTTTTCAAGGCAGCCCCCTGCACACAACTCAACCTGCTTCTAGGAACAGCTGTCTCCTCACCCTCTTGCTTGGGATTGTTACAGTTCTCCATCTCTGTACCATCCCTGTCCCTACCTGTGTGAAGAGCCCCTTTGTTAAACTCTCCTCCCCTGACCCAGCTTGCGTGTGCCTCTATGCGGTTTGGGACCCTGACTCATATGCCTGGCCCACCTCTCTGAGCCCCCAGGACGCTACTTAGCAGGTGCAAGTTACTTACAGCTGTGGTCCCTTTGCACTGGGTGGTGCCTGTGCTGAGTCAGTTGTTAAATATTTTGAATTTCACCTATGATTTCCTCCCACACCACTGCTTTCTAGCCACACTGGCTACCCTTCTGTTTCTTGGACAGCCCACGCTTGAACCTGCCTTGCCTGCATGCCCTGTCTCCCAGCACATTCTATCACCTCTACTCTTATATCAGTCAGGGGCCCGGCAGGAAAGGCAAGGCCCACTCGGCCGGGAATCTGAATGGTATGGACAGGAATAAGGGCTCCAGCTGTTGGCACCCCTGGCTGGAGGGAGCACTGGGAGGAAAGGTGCTTTCAGAGCCTACAGGGAGCTGTGGCCGGAGCCATGGAAGCATGCGGCCTCTGCTTCCAGAACCTGGGTGACACGGCAAGGAGGGAGCAGGGGAAGAAATGCTCGCACTTCTCTCTCTGCCAGTGCTCTGATCTTCTGCCGGGGTCTTCCACTGCCTGAGCCCAGCTAGAAGCCAGTGGGCAAGAAGTCTTGGGCTGCAGCCCCCAGAGCACAGAGCATATTGGAGGGGAAAAAGAAAGCAAAGGAGGTGAGAGGAAGAAACTGAGAAAAGTCAGTGCAACTTAGTGCTGTCTTTGTTGTACTTACAACTTGAAATAGCCTTATTTACTGAGTTGATTGATTGCTGGCTTCTCATCTATTAGAATGCCAGCTCCACAGGGCAGGGATCCTTTCAGCTCGGCCCACTGTGGGATCCTTAAGGCTAAGCATGTGCCCTGCACAGAGGCAGCCCTCAGTCAAGCTGTTGAATGAAAGAATAAAGAAGAATACACATTAGGCTCTGGGTCCAGGCCAGCTGCTCTGGGCCATCTTGGGGTCAGGGTGAAGAGGGCTAGATATGGGCACCCCAGAGAAGGGAAATGGTATGTCTGGATTTTGTCATTGGTCCCAGCAGACTTCATGGCTGCTGTAGCTGGGCAGGGATTTTTGTCCCGGTGGGTGGGTGGAGGCCAGAGCTCCAGCTTCCCCCATATCCTGGGCTCTGAGCTGCTGGCCCTTGAAGGACAGTGGAGAGAGGACAGGCTACACTCAGCACAGCTCAGACTTGATGGGAGGGTCCTGGTAGGGAAGAAGAGAATCTGCTTTTTTTTCTAGCGACAAAGCCCAAGACTGAAAGAGGAGAGGGACAGAGAGAGAGAGGGAAAGGGAGAAGGAGTGATGAGGTTGCGTCCTCTGAGGAGGTCAGATCACCCATTTCTATTGTATCTGTGGTTCCTAAAGTCTGGCGCAGGCTCTGGGGGCCGTGCTGGGAGGAGCCATCACTCCGGGCACCTGGGTGGAGTGTCATTCACTCCGTCATTCATTCCTTTGCTTGGCAGATATTCATGGAGCACCTGCTATGTGCTAAGCCCCGGAGATAATCATGACTGAGGCCCTGGCCTGCCCTCTCTGCATGCTGCCCACGTTCGCAGGGCCCCGATGGTGCGTGACTCACATCCTCCAGCCCTTCCAGTGCAGCGAGGTCCTCCCTAACCTAATATCACTATATCCAGTATGGGGTGGGCCCTCTTGAGGGAATTTCCCAAATGACTATGTCCCAGCAGTTCCTCACAGAAGCCTAACTGGTGGCTGCTCCTCACCCCCCCCCCCACCGTGTCCCCGGCTCCCTGGCCCCCTGGCTCCTGCTGGTGGCTCAGATGCCCTCCCAGTCACTCATGTTACCTTCTCCAGCCTCCTGTGCGCCTCTGCCTGGATCACATACAGCCTTTATGCCAACCAGCCCATCCAGGGAAAAGTAACCCTTTAACTTACAGACGAGTACTGTCTGTGCTTGCTGGTGGTGGAAGGGGACGGTGCAGAGGGCAGGAGCCGGAGCAGAAAAGGCAGAAGCCAAAGCCCAGATGCTTCTGGAGCAGGAAGAGACTTTGCAAAATGGCTGTAGCTCCTTGCAAATGATGTATGAAATGAGGAGCATATGCCGGGAGCGATTTGTGCGCGGGAGCTTGGCTCGGCTCCGGTCCCTCCCGGCAGCGCTGTCTGCTGTGGCCCTGTGCTTCCACCTTCACTATCCTGGGGGGTCCTCTGAGGGTGGACTCCAGGCCCCTCCTCTCTCCAGCTATTCCCAGGACAAGCTGCTGCACACGGTAGGTGCCTACTCCTGTGTTAGACTGACGGTTTCTGCCTGCCCTGGAATGGGAAGGACAAAGGCTGCAGTGACCTGACAGACCACAAAGCCCAGTCTTGGCTCTTCCCACATGGCAAAGCTGAGCACACAGAGACGGATGGGCTCCTAAGGTCACACAGGGAGCCAGTGTCTTTGACCTGTAGCCCAGGGATGCATCATGACACCTACAGGCAAAGGGTTCCATTTCTCTTGGGAGGCTCTTGAGTCTTGATTTCTAATTGCATGGCTGTAGGCAGGCCCCACAACTCCTCTGAGCCTCTGTTTCCTCATCTGTAAAATGGGGGCAGTGGTATGTGGCTTTGAGATGGTTGGAAAGACCTGCAGGTATGAGCGCAGCCTGGTGCTTGGGTCATTGTAGGTATGCGACAACTGGGGACTTCGATTTAATTCCAGTCCCAAGCTCTCTCCAAAGCTCCAATCCCATCTTCCAGCAGCTGGTGCCTAAATTTTAAGAAGTTAAAGAGGAAAAGTGGTCAACTCCTTTGAGCCCAGGCTGCCATCCTCCCAAGCACCTGGGGGGAGCACCCAGAGTGCTCTGTTCTCTCTTGAGACCCCGTTCTCCTGCTGGCTCCAACTAGGGAACTTCCTGTGCCCCCCACCACATCCCTGCCTTCCTTACGCTGCTACATCTGGCTTATTGGATTAGTCAAGACTGGATTAGTCAAGACTTTAAAAATAATTTCAAAATTCTGGCTGACGTGGGCTTTAGCATCAAAGGCAATTTATTGGTCCACGCAAGCTCCATTCTTCCAGTTGCTCAGGCCAACGTCTTTGGTACCATTCTTGCCTCCTTTCTTGTTCTCATACCCCACATTCAATACTTTAGCAAATCCTGTTGGCCCCATATTTAGAATACACCTACTAAGTGGGACCCTGTACTCTTCTTCCACCTCCATAGCTACTTTTCTGGTCCAAGCCTCCACAGTCTCTCCCCTGGACTACTGTGATAGCCCCTTAGCAGGGATCTCCCTGCTCCCACCCTGGGCCCTGCGGTGGGTCTCTGCATAGTACCTGGGCCTTTCTTCTAGAAATGAAGTCAGATCAGGTTGCCCCTCCACTCACGGCTCTCTGACAGCTTCCCCTTTCACACAGGGTAGAATCCAATGTCTTCCCTACTGGGATCCCCATTTCTCTGACCCTGCCCCCTCTATTGCCCACTCACTCCCATCTCCAGTAAGAGGCCAGGCACATACTGGCCTTAGGGCACCTGCAGTTACTGATCTTGCTGCAGGGGATGCTGTTCCCTTCAGCCTCGGGGTAGCTCATTCCCTTGCTTTGTTCCAGGCTGTTTAAATGTCAGTGCAACCTGTTCCGCCTTTCTTCTTGCAGGCCTCAACACCTGACATGTGAGTTTATTGTATGTTGTCCTCTACTAGACTGCGGCCTCCCTGTAGGCAGGGATGCTGATGGTGCCTGGCACCTTGTACACGTTCAGTATCAACTTTTAAATAAATGGATGAGTACGAGGTGCCAGGCGCTCTGCTTGGTGCTGAGCAAGGCAGAGTGACCCTAGAGCTTTATGCTTGATAGACTGCTATCCCACGGAAGAGATGAATGCTAAATAGCAACACAAACAATGATTTAACTGCTATTGACAAGTGCGCTGCAGGAGCACAACACAGGCTGACCTGAGAGTAAATTAATCAAGGGCCTTGAACTGGAGGAGAGGATGTAAGGAGAAGGCATCTTCGGGAGGATTTCCTGGAGGAAGTGATACTTCAGGTTCACCTGGAAGGAGAAGGGGTTGGCTCAGTGAACAGTAAGAGCAAAAGCCTTCCAGACTGAGGGAAGAGAATGTTCAAGGTCTGTAATTGGGGAAAAATATCTAATGCTGGGTTGGCGCTTGTAGCACAGTGGTTATGGTGCCAGCCACATACACTGAGGGTGGCGTGTTTGAAACCATCCCGAGCCAGCTAAACAACAATGGCAACAACAACAACAAAATAAAATAGCCAGGTGCTGTGGCAGGCACCTGTAGTCCCAGCTACTTGGGAGGCTGAGGCAAGAGAATCGCTTAAGCCCAAGAGTCTGAGGTTGCTGTGAGCTGTGATGTCACTGCCTTCTACTGAGGGTGACATAGTGGGACTCTGTCTTGAAAAAAAAAAAATCCAATGCTTTTATGGAGTGGAGGAAGCTGGGTGGCCAGAGCAGAGTGGAGCGGAGGGTGGAAGGGAGAATGAGCTCAGAGGGGGGTGAGGCTGTGAGTTGTGGGAGGGCAGGGGGCTGCTTATGTTTCGTGTGCCTCCAGCCTGAGCTCAATCCTGGTACATCGCTGGCATTGTGGTGTCATTCGAAGAGCACTGGACAAGGAGTCTAACAGACCTGGAGTCTATCCCTTTCTTGCTGTGTGTCCTTGAGCAAGGGTCATTACTTCTCTGAGCCCATCTGTCCCTCATCTGCCACTGTAGGGGCCAGTGCAGTACCACCCCCACGATCCTATTTTATATCCTGTGATGCCCATGCCTGGCACAAGGTCACCAGCAGGCTGCTGCAACCAAGGAACAGAAGCTCCTGGGGACATTCAGAACTTATTTTCCACGATCCTTTGATGGTCCTGGGGCTTCCATACCCACAGACTGAGTGAAAAGAAAAACCAAAACCCAAACACCCTTCAAATCAAGTCACCTCTAATTCATTCTCATTCTCCGTGACTCGGAAAGTCAGGGAACCGCGTCATATTTGGTCCCTTCCCGTTTCCAAGTGTGCCGCCTGTCTCGGACACGGTTTATGTCCCCTGCCTAAACCGTGACACTTACAGTGAAATGAGATGCTTGGATCTTGCAAGGCTCGATCATAAAGGATGGCGGTGCCAGGCTCGAAGCAATAGGTCATGTTGATATTTTCACATTAGTTTCTATTCTTATTACATTGTGATGGATGGAGAGAGTGGGGATTTTATCGTAATCTCATTCCTGTCTTAAACTGCTAATTCATGCCTGAGTTCCCGCTTCCATTTTGTTTCCACAAATTCAGTCAAGTGCTGATGGGATGAAGATTTAATATGCAGCTGCAGGAAGAGGCACGCTGATAGCAAAAGACGCTAGCTGGGGAGCAGTGTTTTTGAGAGAACAGTCTAATCAAGTCATTTTGTTATGAGAGTGCCTTGTTGCCCTGGGAGGCTGGGGCTGCCTGTACATAATAATAATAAATACATAATAGTGAAACAATAGCTTACATTCAATATGGTGCTTTTAATTTTTCAAAGTGATTCATTCATTCAAACGTATTTTGTTTTTTGAATCCTTCCAATAGCCCTGTGAGGCTGGCAGGGCATTTTTTTTTATTATTATTTTTTGAGATAGGGTCTTGCTCTGTTGTCCAGGGTTGAATGCAGTGGTATCATCAGAGTTCACAGCAACCTCAAACTCCATAGATATCTCTGTATGTTGCCCAGGCTGGTCTTGAACTCCTGACTTCAAGCTTTGGCCTCCCAAAATGCTGGGATTACAGGAATGAGCCATTGTGCACAGCCTGGGAGGGTATTAGTATTACAATTTCATAGATGAAGAAATTGAGACTCAGGGAAGGGAAGTGATTTAGACCATTGTCTTTCAAACTTGAACATACAGATGTATCAGTGGGAGGTCTGGGGTGGAGTCTGTGTTTCTTATTCTTATTCTTATTATTATTCTTTTATTAAATCATAGCTATGTACATTAATGCAACCAGGTGGTACAATGTGCTGGTTTTATATACAATTTGAAATATTTTCATCAAACTGGTTAACATAGCCTTCTTAGCATTTTCTTAGTTATTGTGTTAAGACATTTATATTCTACGTTTAGTAAGTTTCACCTGTACCCTTCTAAGATGCATCGTAGGTATGGACCCACCAATTACCCTCTCTCCACCCATCCTTCCCCTCCCCTCGGAGTCTTTGTTTCTTACAAGCAACCAAGTGATGCCCACTAAGGACAGCAAGGATTTGATGACATCTGCATATGTGCAGGTGTGGTTAAGGGTCTTTCTGTGTATTCTGTGGCTTCCTTTCACCCATTCTCCCCCTGACTACACACCTTGGCAGCTAAAACCTCCAATTAGCTGCTTTCCAGTGCTGGACTATTTGCAGGTCCCCTTTCCTGGGGTCACCCGGCTCACCTCGTTCAGTTTCACCCCTTCCTCCTTGAAAGGGGTTCGGTGGTATACCCAGAGATGAGACTGGTAGGGGTTCAGGCCAAATTTAATGAAAGGGGACAGAGACCCGCTTTGGCAAAGATGGTGTCTGCACTGAGGGTGGCTGGAGACTTATTTTTATACTAGGCGTAGGGGGAGGAAGATTCCACAGCTTTCTGGAAGGTTCTGGTGGGCTAGGGTCTTTCTGGCAGAACTCTTGGGGCTGGACCAGGTAGGCCTTTTGTTCTAAGAGGAGAGGTGGAGGAGGAGGGGGAAGGGTTTAGGTCCCCAACACTCCCCATCTGTCCTTGGATTTTCCTTTCCTCAGGGTGAGCCAGTAGAGGCCTTGTCTCAGCCCAGCTGTCAAACCCATGCTGGTCCTGACTCTCCTGCTGCCCCTTCACTCAGCCTTGCAGAACTCTCACCAACACCTCCTGCCCTCTGCCATGGGCTGGGGATCCATGCCACAGGTTACAGAGGGCCAGGAAGCTGTGTAAGGAAAGGAAATCTTCTAATCAGGGAAAAAAATAGCTAAATGTAGGAATCTTGGGACCTGAGGCCTTTCTGTGCTCACAGCCCTCTACAGTTACAAACTGCCTGGGTATCCAGGCACACCAGACCCTCATGCCACCCCAGGAGGTTCCCTCATGAGTCACATGAAGAAACTGAGGCTCTGAGAATTTCTGTGACCTTGCCAAGGTCATAAGCCACTCTAGGCAGAGGCTGAACTTAAAACTCAGTCTTCTGACTCCAAGCTCAGGGGCCTCTGTAGAGACCACCAGGGCTGCCTTGTGACTGGCGCCGAGGAAGCTCTTTCTGGGGCACCTGCTCCAGTCCCCACATTTGGAAACCGTGGTGGAAGTGACGCTGAAGCACTGTCTGGAGGCTGCCTGGCGCTGTGGCAGGCAGCACGGGCCCGTGAGTGTTGGCCAAATCTGCAGATGGCAGACCCAGGCTGTGCGGCGTGAGCCCACAGGCAGATCCCCCAGTGCTCCGGGGCTCTCATCTCTCCACCGTGTCCCTTCCCTGCTGCTTCCTCCGTTTCTCTCTTTCTCTCTCCTTGTCTCTCTCTTTTCGGAGAATAAAAATGACTGGACTTGGCATTATCTGTTGGTTTCCATGGTAATAAAATCTGTTTCCGATAATGGCCCTTCCCTGGTGTGGTTAGTTTTGGTAATTTTAGCAACACTGTTGCACAGGCCACCTGCATTTCAATACCAAGCAAGCTGGATTCGGCTGCTGCTTTCAGGTTGAATAGAAATAAGGGAAAATGCTTGCTCTAAAATTTCTAGGCTGGATAAATGCTCGTGAAGAAAAGGAAAAGTTATATAAACCTCCCCCCTTCAAGCCTTGGATGTGTACACAGCTTAACTGTGACTCTAGTGTGAGGCTGTCATTCTGCTTAAAATCCTTCTCCCCAGTGATCTTGGTCCCTGTGGGGTCAGTCCAGACTCCCCTGCAACCCCAGCACTGGGTTCCTCCGGTAACCTGGGTCCTGGCCATGAAATGGTATTTCCTGCCTTTGAGTCTTTGCATAAATGGTTCTGTCTACCTACAATGCCTTTCCTTCCTCCACTGACTGCTGAATTGCTCCTCAGACTGAGGGAGTTTGACCAAGCATTCCCCCCACCCCACCCAAGCCTTCCTTCTTTGTGCCTTCCCCATGTCCCTGTAACTTGCACATTCTTCTGTTATGCAAATGTGTCCCACCATCTTGGTGTTTTAGTTCATCTGTTTTTTCCCTCCATGGCATGGTGGATTCTTTTAGAACAGAGATGTTGGCTGGGTTTGTCTCTGGGGCACCAGGACCTGGCATAGAGCATGTAATTGTTAATGACCATGGATACAGTAAGAACTACCGCACTGGGCACTTAGCTAAGGGCTTTGGGTTCCTCGCCCACCCTAGGAAACAGGTAGAATTATTCTCCCCACTTTACAGATGAGCCCATGGAGGCTCAGGGGGCAAAGTCACTGGCCCCAGATGACAGTGGTGGCTGCTGCAAAGGGTGTTAGTTCATTGGATGTGCTGATGGTTTATTCAGGCGGAAAATTCAATAACTGGTGCTGAGCTCACCACCTCCTTTTGAATCTTTAAGGAGATTTTCTTGGAAATCTTTAGGGGGAGCTGTGAAGGTGTTGGCTATGAATGGAGACAGTTCCTCTCTGGTCTGGCTCAGTGGGAAGGAGGGGGTGTGGGAGGACTGAAGAAGGGCTTGGGGGACCACATAGACAGACATGATGCTGCAAACTCCTGGGGGAGAGTGTCAGGAAGATCTGAGGAAGGAGGCTGGAGTCTCAAGTACCCCAGCCTGGGTTTGGGCCCAGTCTCAGCCCTTGAGCCAGCTTGCCGCCTCTGAAGTTGCTGGGGAAGGTGGGTGTGGACCCAGTCCCCATTAAAGATTTAAGACCTCTGAGCCTTTGCAAGCTGCCCAGGAAGGCCAGAAGAGAAAGAACGCAGGGAAGAGATGGAAGAAAGGGGCTCAGCCTCTTCGTGTCCAAAGCTGCTGCTGCTGCGGCCACCTGGGCCCGCTGCTCTGATTTGTGTACAAGCTCAGCCTGAGCCTCCCCCAGGACTGGCTGTGGCGGTGCCGTCTGTACTTGAAGTTGAAACAGTTCTGGAGAGGTATTAGTTGGGCCTGGACCTAGAAGGCGGCAGTGGGGACACTTAGAATCTTGGGTTTTCTTAAGCAAGTCACCTCCCTCTGTCTCTTCCCAGGCCTATGAGATTAAGGCAGGAGTTTGCTGCAAGGCACAGAGCCCAGGGCAAGGCAGAGAACTTAGCTTTCATTGTCCCCAGCTCAGGGTCAACCAGGATGGGGCCTTTCTGCAGATCAACTTTTGGGGGAGGCCTAGGGCTATGGACAAGGGTCCTGCACAGCCGCCAACTTCACAAGGGTGAGCACTGAGTCAGATGCCCTCCCCAACCTTGGGAGGACATGCAGCAGAGTGACAGAGGGCAGCTTTGTGCTCCATGTTCACCTGACTTCCTTCCAGGCTCTGGAGGAAGTATGACACGAGGCAGCTAGTCATTGTCATCATCACCCATCCTTTTATAGCTCTTACTATATGACAATGAAGTTGGTCCTAACATTCCCATTTTATGGTCAGAAAACTGACATGCAATGGTGACAATAAACAAGAGAACCAAGGCACAGAGAGGTTAAGGAATTTGCCCAAGGTCTCACAGGTGCATGCTGGAGCCAGGATTTGAATCCAGGTACATATTCTTTTAATCACCAGTCCAGGAGAGTCTAGTGGAAGCACAGCTGGGACCTTGAGGAATCTCCCCTCTTTTCTTCCTTCACTCAATAAACATTTGGTCAGCATCTTCCATGGACTCCTCTGAGGGCAGAGGAAGGAGATTCCCAGCCTCCCAGGACACCCCAAATCCAACCAAGGTGTCCCACTGGGCTCCTGAGCCTGCAGCCTACAGCTGCTCTGAGGCACCTGCCCAAATGAGGCACCAGGGCTGGATTTGGGGATCACAGATTTTGACTCCTAGCTTGGCTGCCTCCCAGTTGCGTGGTCCTGGGCAAGAGGCCAGGACACCTGGGAGCTCAGGTTCTTCCTCTACCAAGTGGAGAGTGCAGGCTCCCCGCAGGCCTGCCTGTGTGTCCACAAGATGATGAATGGCTTAGTGTTTCACAAATGTAAAGATCTCCTCAAGGGCAAGGGGGTTTTAGAAAATGTGTATTCCAGAAGGAATAGGCTACTTTTCCTCTATGTGGGGCCCTTGACCAGGGACATCTCGGAGGTACGCTCTGTTCCAGACGTTGCTCCTCTTCCCCCGACCAACCTTCTTCATGGCTGAGCATTGAGAATTGCTTCTCTGCTTTGCACAGAACAACGTCAATAACTATTGAATTGAGACATGAGCTTGGAGATAGGGCAATTGTTGCAATGGCCTCTGGCAGACACAGACAGGCTAGGACTTTTCAGATTCAATTTAGATCGACTTTTAACTCTGGCACCAAAAGAGCTGGACAAAGTTCCTCCTCATCAGTCCCATTTTGCAGAAAGTAAAACTGAGGTGCTGAGAAGGTCAGCCCCCCCAGGAGGTCTGGAATGGCTGGCTTGCAACATGAGACTGATATGCTTCAGGTCTTGCTTAAGATTTTGCCTCAAGCCAAGACCTTTCCCAGGGAAGAAGTTGACTCAAACTAGGATAGATCCATGGGTCACCCCAAGGATGAGGAGCCAGGTGCTACTCCCCAGACTCTTAGGTCCCCTTTCCTTATGTCTTGATGTGCGGCTTCCTCTGTGCCATGCTCCCCTCTGGGCAGATTTCTGGAATGGTCTGCCCAACCCTTCCCCAAGATGGGACAGCCACATCTTACAAGTCAGAGCCAAAAGGACCTCATAGTACAGGAAGGGAAACTGAGGCCAAGAAAGGGCAGATGGCTTTGCTCAAGATCACTGTCCTAGAGAGATCATGTCTGTCCTGGATTTCCTAAGCTGCTTCTTATGGAAGGAAAACAGCACCCTAATTCTTCTTCCTGTCAGGCAATAACTGTCTTGTTTAAACTGTCTCTCGGATTAGTCAAACAATCAGAGATCACAGCCAACAGCCGCCCTGTTCTCTCATTACTGGGTGCTTATAATTAATATTTATAAACCAAGAGGGTACTTGTCTTTCTTTGCTGAAAAGGGATTCAGTATTTCCAGTCAGTGGCTGCAAACACATTGCCTCTTGTTACCCCATCATGGAAAAAGGGCTTGACTACTTCAGCAGATGCACATGTAATTGTAGCTGGCAGAGAACAGAGAGCTCAGGGGGCAGGGTGGGGGGAGGACATTGGACAGAAACCTTGGGTTGAGGGTGCACGGGGGTGGGGGAGAAGAGGAGACAGACTGGGAGAGAGGAGCAGAGATATAGAGGGCAGTAGAGTCACAGAGACAGAGACATGGGGAGAAGAAAATGAGAACATGAGCAAGAGAAGTTGGTACAGCAAACCCAGCGAGAAAAGGGGCTCAGGCACAGACCGGAAGACAGAGAGAGATACACACGGCGGGGGCAGGGGGAGACACACAGAGAGGAGACAGAGAAGCAGAGACTCAGAGGGGTTCAAAGGCAGACAGAGGCTGTGACGTGACCGCAGGAAGGCACAGTGGCCAGTGGAGACACAGAGGGGCCTCAAGCCATCCACTGTTGTGTAGGTGGCGCTTGGCACAGAACTTGTGCGTGGGCGGCACTGAGCCAGTTTGGCACTCAAAGATCCTCACCCAGCGCTGATCCCAGCATAAGCCCCCCACCATGGGGCCTGACATCCAACAGATGCCCCCCAACTGCAGCCTCAGCACAAAACCTGGCCTATGGAAGGTGTCCCCTGCCCAGGGTGAGCTGGACACGGTGTGGGATGAATCAGCAAGTCCAGCCTCCAAACCGTTGTCTGTTCTTTCCCGCCTGCAACTAGCAAGTGGCTGGGGAATGAGCGCTGGGCTGGGAGTTGGGAAACCGGGTTCCGTTCCTGACTCTGCCACTGAAGTGCTGGGCAAGCCTCTTTATTTCCTTGTGCCTCAGTTTCCACAAACCTTAGGTAAGGGGTGGTCGCTAGTGGTCTTTGGGTTTCTTACAGCTTTAGAATTCCATGACTTCAGATCTCAGATCACTCCCGTTTCACGCCCTGCTCATAGACACTCCCGCCCCATATTCCAAATCCAGCCCAATCACCCTCCCTAGACTCACTTGGGCTGTGGCACCGGCCGAGGCAGTCATGGCAAGGACATGGCTCTTCCTGGAGCCACATGGGGCTCTTTGATTTGCACATCAGAACCCAAGGAGGGCTTTTAGCTGTTCATGCCCCTAGGCCTCAGTGAAGCAGCAAAGAGGTATCTTGAAAGTGGGGCTCTCAGGAGCCATGAACTTGGCTCTGGGAAAGTGGATGCCTTATGGTTATTTATGAGGGCTGAGGCCAAGTGTGTGAGAGGAGCAGCCAATTTTCAAGAAGGGTGGAGAGGCAGGACTGGGCAAGTGGGAGCCGTTTCCACTGAAGAAAAACCAAAGACCTTGAAGGGAGATGCTTCAACCAGCCATGGTGGCTCCTTTATTTCACAGTCGGGGAAGAGTTCTACCTAAAGCCACCCCCCAAACTCAGTGGCTTCAAATAGTAACCATTCTGTTCCACAGATGGGTGGGTTAGCTGAAGCAGCTGGGCTTGGCTGGGGTGGGTCTGCCTAGGTTGCTCCTCCTCATGTCCTGAGACTGGTGGGCTGGCCAGGGCCACGGCAGAGGGTCTGAGAACAGGTGGAAATATGCAAAGTCCCTGAGGCCCAGGCCGGTAGTTAGTGGGCCACTACTTTACCTTATCCCATTAGCAGGAGCAAGTCACAAGACCACACTCAAGTGGAGAGGTGGGTATACACCCCCTGCCAGGCGGCTGGTGAAGAGCAGGAATATGGAAAGAGGCATACAGAGACTGATAACACAGTCTATCTATCAAAAGCACCTACTATGTGCCACGCATTGTGCCCAGAGATAGGGATTCAGTCAAAAGGTCAGACAAGATCACTGTCCTCTCAGAGCTTACAGTCAACATGGAAACACACAAATAAACATCGAAGTTCCAGATCGTGACATTTTGATGACGGAAATCACGAGGGGAGGGTGTGACGGGGAAAAACCAAGACATCCGCTTTGACATCGTGGGCTGGGATGGTGTCTCCTCTCCGAGGAGGTGGTCTTTGAACAGAGCCGAGGGGGAGGCTAAGAGAGGGAGACAGAGCCCCTGGGGCTGAGGGAGCAGCAGGTGAGGACTCCAAAGAGCTCTCTCCAAGCTGCTCTGCTGCCTCTTAGGAAGGAGCCCTGGGGGTGTGGAGTGTGCCCTCGTTTCCCTGCACCATTGGCCACTGCCCTCATCCCCTCTGGTAGGATGGCTAACAGCTGCTTAGTGGGCTCCCACGTGTCTGTCTCCTTCTGATTGCTCTGTCCCCCAGGATGGAGTCCCCTTTGCAAACCACAGATCTGACCATGTCGCACCCTTGCCCCAAGCCCTATAAGGGCTCCAGAAAGACCACAGAATGGAGTCCGAGCCCTGAGCCTCGTATTCTAGGCTCTGTACAAACCAGGCTCCTCCCCAGTTTTGTGACCAGTTTTATTCTCCTTGCTCCTTTCTCTCCAGCCAGGTCAAAAGCAGTGGTGGTGGGTGGGGGGGAGCATTAGACTGTGGGGTCTCTTGCCTCCGAGTTCTGTGCTTTCTCTCACCCTGTGCTGCCACCAGGATGGGGAAACCTGGGGTGGCTCCATCTGCAGCACCACAGTCTATGTCTGCAAGTAGCCTGTGAGCTCTTTGAGGGCAGAAAACATGTCTTCACCATCCTGTGTCTCAGTTGCCTGTCCCAGGGGCTGAAATGTCTGGCAAGATGGTATGAAGGCGTTGATGTGTTCTCCAACTGCAGGCTGATCTACACTCTGCCCTCTATGTCCTGGTCTTGGTGGCAGGCACTGCCTTGGGGTGAGAAGCAGGGAAGTGTATTTTTCCAAGGCTCACTGAGGAATGGAAAAAGCCTGCCAGGCCCCCAAGCAGGCACTAGCTGAAGGCAATTCCTTTTGCCTTCAAGTCTTGGACAACAGGGTCCCCAGCCATGACCACAGGTGGGAGGGAAGCTAAGTCAGCTTTAGGGATGGAACTCTCAGGAAAAAACAGAAGGCCTAGTACATAGTAGGGCTCCATGATTTGTTGAAGGAACTGTAGGGAGATCTATGAATACTTCAGAGCATCTTGTCCTCAACCCTGACATTAGAATCACCTGGGGAGTTTTTGAAATCGACCAGCATCTGGACTCCACCCAAGACCAACAAAGTCAGAATATGGGGCTGGGGTCCAGGCATATCCTTTTACAAAAACTCCTGTATTAATTAAGGTAATCATAGAGACTGTAACAGATAAACCTTTAAATCTTAGTGACCTAATGTGGGAGAGGGATTTTGCTTAGGTAAAGTCTGTTCTGCTGGGGCTGGTTGTGTTCCACATGGTCACTCAGGATCCAGGGGATAGGTGCTCTGTCATCTTCGATATGGGCCTTCCAAGGTTGCCCAGGCTCTACCATCTAGTCTAGTCAGCAGATGGGGAAAGAGAGAGGGGAGGATTGTCTGGGAGGAATTTTTGGGCCAGGCCTACAGTAAAATATGCCACTTCCACCCACAATCCACTGGCTAGAACTTAGTCAATGGCCCCATCTAAATGTGAGAGAAATTGGGAAATCTCATCCTTGGCAGGGAAGCCACTTCCCAGCAACACTAGGAGGGAATCATAAATCTCTGGTGGCCAGCTGGACACTCACAGCTTCCGGGGTGATTCTAATATGTAGGCAGACTTGAGAACCACTGGTCCAGAGCTTCACAGCTTGATCAGAATTTCATTCCAGTTCTTCTCCACCCTGTCTCTAGCGCTATGGGGCTGCACACGAGCCTGGGGGCTGCCATGTCTTCCAATGTCATGATGCTTCTAGCTTACAGGATGCCAGGGGAACCCACAGGGAGTCTCAGAACAGTAGTCTTTTCCCTCTGGGAAGATCTGTACAAGGGACTCGTGGGAGATGAGGCTGGAACAGATGGAATCAGGCCCTGCAGGGCTTAGAAGCCAGGCTGGGAGGATCGGCCTCTGAAGCCATCAAAGATTTGGAAGCAGGGAAGTGACAGGATGGGAATGAGCTGTCAGAGGATTGATCTGGCAGAGGGGTGTGTAGAGCCTGGTGGGGATGAGTGGGGAAGCTGGCCTTGCATTTGGCTCTCACGTCCATCTCCAGGCAGATCAGGATTTACTTGCAGTTCTGCTTGGTCTGGGAGTTTGCTCAGTGCTGGAGAAAAGGGGGTGCTTGCATCCTGCCTCATCTCTCCTGCCCCTTCTGGGTTTTCTTTCACTTGTGACTGGCCACCTTCGAGACAATTTCATAGGAATAGAGAATCTAGATTCTGAAAGCAATTCTACAAAAGAAATTCCTCATGTATTATGCCATGGGAACATTATTTTAAAAACTATTTATAGTCTCCCAAGGGGATATCTTTGTGAGAGAATACTCCTTTGTGTGTACAAGGTCTGTTTTGTTTGTAAGAGAAAATCATCACTCTACAGGTAAAGTCATTCACTCATTCATCCAACGAATATTTATGGAGCCCAGGTCCTACTCCAGGCACTGGGGACATAACACTGAATAGGACAGGGATAGCAGTCCCTGCCCTCATGATACCTGTGGCTCTTTGCTTAGTCTCAGAAATATGTCCATTTGCAGATGAGAAGACCTGTTTCTAAATGCCCCATGACTAAGGCCCATTAAGGGCTTTTCAAATCCAAGCAATACACTGGTATCCTTTAATAAGGACCTCGTCGGAACAAAAACACGAAGGTACCTTTGCAACATGTAGAGTAAACAAAATAATTTCCTCTTGAGAAAGTGTTTGCAAGGTATTCAGGCTTAGAAAATTGTGCCCGAAGATGTTGAAAGTCAAAGCACCTGTTTCTGTTCAGACAGTGGCTTGTTTGTCATACTCAATTTCAGTTAGACTTCACAGTCTTAGTAGTTTAAAAAAATGTTTGCAGTGTTTCTGATTATAAAAGTAATATGCACTCCCTCGTAGAACATTTGAGAAACAAAGAAAAACAGGAGGAAAAAAATAATGATCATCCTTAATCTTATCACTGAGAAATAACCAGCAGTTAACATTTTGGTATTTCCCCTTGTAGTTTTTCTTTTAATGTTCACATTTTAAAAAGTTGCTCTCAAAACATTACATTATTAAGCGTTTTCTCATTTTATCAGTATTAACACTTATCACAAACATGTTTGCTAATTACTACCTAGTATTTGAACATATGCTTGTATTATGATTTACTTAACTAATTCTCTATATGAAACATTCAGGTTGCTTCTAGTTTTTTGCTAGTATAAATAATACTATGCTGCCAATCTCCATGCATCAAGTTTTTGTCTGCTTCCCTGATTGTTTCCTTTGTTCTGATTCCTTCAGAAATTAAGGTGCTCAATAAAAACAAACAATTTGAGGAGGTGTTTCATGAGATAAGATATATATATAATGAAAAGCTGTTCAAGGGCATTACTCATCATAGAAGTGCACATTAAGCCCACAATAAAATCTATGTATCCGGAGAGGTAAAATTAAAAAGAAGAATAGTATGAAGTGTTGGTGAAGATATGGAGCAACTAGATCTCTCGTATATCATTGGTGAAGTTGAAAATGGGACCACCACTTTGGGAAACAGTTTCTACTGAAGTTAAATACACACCTATGCTATGACCCGTCCATTTCACATCTAGTTATATACTCAGGAGAAATGAGTGTGTGTGTCCTTAAAAGAATACTCATCTATATTTTAGTCATTATAATCCCAAGCTAGGAATAATCTAAATACTCATCAATATGTAAGTGGACAAACCATGGTATTTTCATGCTATGGAATAATACATAGTAACAAAAAGGAAATACTATTGGTAGATGCAGCCATATGGATGGATCTCACAGGTGTTATTGTGATCTGAGCCAAAAGGCCGAGAAGTGATCACACAGGTGTTATTGTGAATGGAAAAAGCCAAAAAAAAAAAAAAATGTATTCTGTATGAGCACATTTGTAGGAAGTTCAAGAACAGGTGAAAGGTATCCATGTCTGTTAAAACCATAACAATGTTTACAGCGGGTGGGGAGGAGGGATGGATACAGACCAGGGAGAGGCAGGAGGGCTGTACAATGGTGTTAGCAATGTTCCTTTTCTTGATCTTGGCAGTGATTGCATGTATGTATAGAAAAGCAAAAAAAGAAAAGAATTATCAAGCCATATATTGAAAACACATATGCCTTATATGCTTTTCTGTGTTAAGGTTATCTTTCATTGGAAAAAAAAGTTGTAGAGTTTGGATGACATCAGAGGGTTTTACTGCCGGGAATTCCATACCGGTGAGATCCAGCCCTCTCAGTCATGGATCACCTGCCTCTGAGGCTTTAAAGAAGTGATACATAAGGAAGAATAGCAGTACTGGAATCAAGGTGCCACTTTATTAATAACCCTGCAAGTGTGGCCTGATAGGTCACATTCAGAACTCTAGTGCAGGCTGAGCTGGGGTGAGCGGCTTAGGTTTGAGACTTGAGTGGGGCCAGTGGCTCCCCTTCTCCTTCTTGGATATAAATCTGGGGAGCAGCATGTTCAGGTGTGCCCACTGGCTGTGGCCCAGGGGATGAGCCAGAAGCCCCTGCAAGAGGACCCCATGGGAAGGCTGACCTTTAATACATGACACCACTTGCTAATGAGAATGGACTGATTGATGCCTCACACCTGATCAGTCACATGGTGATTTCTCCTGTGGCAGAGCAGCAGGGAATCATAACGGGATTAGGCATAAAGGGACATCTGGCATAAGGGGAGGACCTGAAGCTCATCTGGCATAAGGGGAAGACCTGAAGCTTGTCTTCTCCCTCCTGAATCCCAGAAGGGCAAAGGGAATGAGCATTTCATTTTTTTTTGAGACAGAGTCTCACTCTGTCCTCCTGGGTAGAGTGCTGCGGCATCAGAGCTCACAGCAACCTCAAACTCTTGGGCTCAAGCAATCCTCTTGCCTCACCCTCCCCAAGTAGCTACAAACACATGCCACAATGCCCAGCTAGTTTTTCTATTTTTAGTAGAGACAAAGTCTCATTGTTGCTCAGGCTGGTCTTGAACTTGTGAGCTCAAACAATCCACCTGCCTTAGCTTTCCAGAGTGCTACGATTACAGGCGTAAGCCACCATACCCTGCCGGACATTTTCATTCTTGTTAAGCTATTTCTCGAAGGAATCAAGAAAGTCAATTGTACCACATCCTTGCCAGAACCGAGTGTTACTATTTTATTAGAAGACTATGAAGCCTCAACATGTTTGCCTTTGACACCATCTCCAGAACTTGTTCCCTGTGTATGTCCCATTAACATGATTTGGTGAAACTAAACTAGTTGCTTCTGCCACATTGAATTAGACTTTGAATTGGCCCAAGAGCCCAAGGCTAGACCTAAGGATGGCCCTAAGGAGGGGGACAGAGTCCTGAAGCTCAGGGGAAGGGCACCTTGTTTACTGAAAAGCCCCTCAGGTCCTCTCTCTGGGTAACATTTAAGTGGGCGCAAACAGAAGGCAGGAGGCTAGAGCCTGGCTGCCTCCCAGGGCAGGCCCAGCTACTTTCTTTTGTTTCCATCAGACTGTGCCAACCAGCAGCCGGAAAGATCTTCCAGGTATCTTGGTGATAAACCCCAAAAGCAATGAAATCTGCCTGTGGTCTCATCCCTGCCATGCTAAAGACCCAGGCTAATATAACCATTTTTTCCCCCAAAACCTTTTCTAATTTGATCTACCACTCTCTATATACAGTGCTGTGTTTATTGTAATTAGCATTGTTTCTTGGACTACAAGTGAGGTTGAACTTTTCTTCCCAGGTTTACTGGCCATTTGTACCTCCACTTCTGTGGACTTGCTATGTATGTCTTTGGCCACCTTCTCCCCTGGGGTTTTCCTGATAGTTGTGACTGGCCTCAAGACCATCCCCCCCTCTTTCTGGATGGGGTACATTCTCCCTCCACACAGGCCTCTTGGGCCCTGAGCCATTACCAGCGTGCATGGATGTATTTTTGTTGTTGTTGGTAGCGCTTGGCATTTTTTGTCTACAAGTACTTTCCCGGGAAGCTGTGTCAGCCCTGCAATTAGCTCTCTCAATCAGGAAAGCAGCTCATCGTGAGATTAGACACATCTCAGTGGCTGATTGCTGGGAATTTGGGAGCAAGCTGGCGGGCAATAATCTCCCGCTTTCTCTCTTTCTCTGTGTCTCTTTTCCTTTTTCCACTTTAAATAACTGCTTGATTGTAAAGAGGGATGATTCACTACTCGAGATTTCTTCTGTAACTTTGTGGGGAGGTTAAGAGAAAAGAACTGCCTCCTTTTCTTCCCTCTCCCCTCACTAAGAGTCCCAAACGCCTCCTGTGCCAGTGCTCATACAAAAAGAAAGGAGGAGGGAAAGCAAGAATGCAGATCTGGCCGGGTGCTCCCCACACTGCCTGGGAAAAGCAGATGTCCTTCTTCACTCTGCCCCTGGCGCTGGGAACCCACTGCCTAATTGCAAATTCTCTCCCACCCTCAGAATCCAGCTCTAGTAGTTTATAGCTTTCCTTGTCAAAAAACACTTCCCTGTGTCTAACTCCAGTCCCTCTCGCTGAATTTCACTTCATTGCTTTCTTCACTATTTGTCAACCCACCCTCCCTCCCTCCCTCCCTTCTTTCCTTTCCTTCTTCTCTCTTTCCCTCCCTCCCTTTCTCTGATGAATATTTATTGTGAACCTACCAGTGTCTCTTTCATTCATTGTTCTAGGCATAGAGGCCAAACAATGAACACACAAGATATAGCTCCTGCCCTCATGGAGCTTATGTTCTATTTGGGGACCAAGACAATAAAAAAACAATACAAATACATTTATAATGTAATAGCAAGTGGCGTTCAATTCAGTGAAAAAGAAGCTGGGCAAGAAAGGATGCTGGTTTGTGACAGGCAATAAAGTCCTCTCAGCTGCGTGAGTGGAGGAAAGCAGTCACATAGACATCTGGGGGAAGAGTGTTCCACAGAGAGGTGGAGCAGAATGTACAAAGGTCATGTGGCAGGTGCATCTTGAAGCATTATGGCCGGAGCATCAGAAGTGAAGGCAGAGAGTTAGTAATGATGTTAGAGAGATAGGCAAGGACCAGATTAGATAGGGAGGGCCCAGTAGGCCATGATGAAGACTTGGTTTTTATTCTAAACAGGATGGGAAACTACTGACAGCTTTTGAGGAGAGGAGCCTCATCTGGCTGCTCTGTGCTGATTAGACTGGAGATGGGTAAGAGTGCAAGGAGGGCTATATAACCTGAATAACCCTCTTTTCTCTCAGTGGAACAACTCCCTCCTTACAGCTGACAGCAGGGAGCAAATTCAGCTGGAAGTGTCACAGCCAGCTCGGTGACTGTTCAGCAAGGCAGAGCCCAGAAGTCACCATGGTGAAATTTGTCTTTTACAAAGAGAGGAGTTAAAAGGACAGATTATAAAGTTCAGCACAGTGGGTATTTTTTTTTTATTAACATAAGCATCTATTGTGCTTTTTTCCTCCTCTTTCACATGTTCTGTTGATCAAATTATAGTCTTGTGGGCATATAGAAATACTACTGAGTTTTGTATGTTGATTTTGTATCCTGCAGCTATACTGAATTTGTCAGTTCTGTTAGTTTTTGAGTGAAGTCTTTAAATTTCTCTAAATATAAGATCACATCATCTGCAAATAAGGATAATTTTACTTCTTCCTTTACTATTTGGGTGTCCTTTATTTCCATCTCTTGTCTGATTGCTCTAGCTAGAACTTCCAGTGGTAAAAGTGGGCATCCTTGCCTTGTTCCAGAATTTAGAGGAAGCACTCAGTTTTTCTTCCACTCAGTACTCACTGTGGGTCTGTCATATCCAGCTTTTATCATGTTGAAGTGAGTTCCTTCTGTACCTAGTTTTTTTGAGAATTTTTATGATGAAGGGATGTTGAATTTTTATGAAATGCTTTTTCAGCATCAATAGAAATGATCATATGATTTTTGTCCTTCTTTCTGCTGACACTGATGGATTTGCATATGTTGAACCATCCTTGCATCCCTGGGGTGAACGCCACTTGATCATGATGAATAGTCTTTTTAAGGTGTTGTTGAATCCAGTTCACTAGTATTTTGTTGAAGACTTTTACAACTATGTTCATCAGAGATATTGGCCTATAGTTTTCTTTTTTTTTGTTGTATCTTTGTCTTGTTTTGGTGTTGGGTGATACAGGCCTTGTAGAATGAGTTTGAGAGTAATTCCCTCTTCATTAATTTTTTTGGAATAGAGCAACAAAGCCAGTGGGTCTTGGGCTGTTCTTTGGTGGGAGACTTTTTATTACTGTTTCTATCTCATTACTTGTAATTGGTTTATTCAGGTTTTGGTAGGTTATATGTGTTTAGGAATTTATTGATTTCTTATAGATTTTCCAATTTATTGGTACATAGTTACTCATAGTAGTTGCTAAAGATCCTTTAGATTTCTGCAATATTAGTTGTAATGTCTCCTTTATCATCTCTCATTTATTTATTTGGATCTCTCTTTTTTACTTAGTCTGGCTAAAGGTGTGTTTATTTTGTTGATCCTTAAAAAAATTCAACTTTTTGTTTTGTTGATCTTTTGTATTTTTTGTTTCAATTTCATTTATTTCTGCTGTGAACTTTATTATTTCTTTTCTTCTACTAATCTTGGATTTGGTTTGCTATTGTTTTTATAGTTCTTTGAGATACCTCATTAAGTTGTTCATTTGAAGCATTTCTATTCTTTTGATGTGGTCACTTAATACTATACATTTTCCACTTCAATATTTCCCTGCAGCATGGGAGAGATCATCCAGACAGCAAATGAACAATGATTTGCACTATAGACCAAATGGACCTAATATTTGGTATGATTTCAATTTTTTTGAATTTTTTTGGACTTGTTTTGTGGCCTAACATATGATCTATCCTTGATAATGATCCATGAGCAGAGGAGAGGAATGTGTATTCTGTAGCTTTTAGATGAAATGTTCTGTAGATATCTATTAGGTCCAATTTTTATTATATTGGGGTTTATCTTTCTTTTTAGCTCTGAAATACTTTTGCTTTATACAGAGGGATGCCCGCAAAATGTATACACATTTTAAGAAACAAAAAAAACTGTTTTAAAATTACAACACTCAATATACACCAATTGTTGCCTTGTGTATTGTATCTTGTATCTCTTGTGATTGCAGAAGTCAAATGTGACTTGAATATTACAATTTTAATACATTTTTTTCCGTAAAACATGTATATATATTTTTTGGTGCCCTCTGCAGATCTGGGTGCTCCAATGTTGGGTGCATACATATTTAGACTTGTTGCATCCCCCTGCTGAATTGACCTCTTCATTGTTATATGATGATTTCCTTTGTATCTTTTTACAGTTTTGTCTTTAAATGTATTTTTTCTGCTAGACATATAGCTACATCTGCTCTTTTTGGGTTTCCATTTGCATGGAATATCTTTTCCCGTTCCTTTATATTCAGTCTGTGTGTGTCTTTACAGATGAAGTGTGTTTCTTGCAGACAACACACGGTAGGAGCTTGCTTTTTTATCCACTCAGCCACTGGATGTCTTTCCACGAGAGAGCTTAGTTCATTCACATTCAGTGTTCTTATTGATAAGTAAGGATTTACTACTGCCATGTTACTTGATTTCCAGTTGTCTTGTGGTCCCCTCTATCTTAATTCCTTTCTGTCCTCCTTTGTTAAAAGTTATTTTTCTGATAGTGTGTTGTAATTTCTCGCTTTTTATTTTTTGTGTATCTGTTATAGGTTTTTTTGTTTGTTTGTTTTTTTAGTTTAGGTTACCACAAGCCTTGCAAAAAACAATTTATAATCAATTATTTTAAACATATGATGGCATTGCTTACAAACAAATAAATGAACAAAGAGAAACAGAGATTCTACCTTTTAACTTCATCCCCCTCGCTTTTTAACCTTTTGTTGTCTTCCTACTCAAGGTGTAAATGGTTTGTACATTGCAATTACAGCAATATATTATTCCGTATTTGTGTCCGTTCTGTTACCAGTGAGTTGTGAACCTTCAGATAATTTCTTATTGTTCAGTAATGTCCTTTTCTTTCAGATTGAAGAACTCTTTATAGGACAAGTCTAGTGTTCTTGAGATCCCTCAACTCTTGTTTGTTTGGAAAAGCCGTTATTTCTCTTTCATGTTTGAAGGATATTTTTATAGGATATAATATTCTATGGTTAAGGGTTTTTTCTTTTTTCATTCATTAAATGCCTTGAGATAGCCTTGTTGGGTTAAATCTGCTTGATGTTGTGAAAGTTCTCTGTTATTATTTCTTTAAATAAATTTTCTACCCCAATCTTTCTCTACTTCCTTGTTAAGGCCAATAACTCTTAGATTTGCTCTTTTGAGACTATTTTCTAGATCTTTTAGGTAAACTTCATTCTTATTTATTCTTTTTTTTTTGCAGTTTTTGGCCAGGGCTGGGCTTGAACCTGCCAGCTCTGGCATATGGGGCTGGCACCCTACTCCTTTGAGCCACAGGCTGCATTTTCTTTTGCAAATTTTTATTTATTCTTTTTCCTTTTTCCTCTTCTGGCTATGTATTTTCAAATAGCCTGTCTTCAAGCTTGCTAATTCTTTCTTCTGCATTATCAATTCTGTTATTGAGAGACTCTGATGTATTTCTCTGTCAATGGAATTCTTAAGCTCTAGAGTTTCTGGTTGATTTTTTTTTTTTTTTTTTGAGACAGAGTCTTACTATGTCGCCCTGGGTAGAGTGCCATGGCGTCACAGCTCACAGCAACCTCAAACTCTTGGGCTTAAGCAGTTCTCTTGTCTCAGCTTCCCAAGTAGCTGGAACTACAGGCTTCTGCCAAAATGCCCAGCTATTTTTTTGTTGCAGTTGTCATTTTTGTTTAGCTGGCCCGGGCCAGATTCAAACCCATCAGCCTGGGTGTATGTGGCTGGCACCCTACCCACTGAGCTATGGGCACTGCCTCTGGTTGAGTTTTTTTTTTTTTTTGAGACAGAGCCTCAAGCTGTCACCCTGGATAGAGCGCTGTGGCATCACAGCTCACAGCAACCTCCAATTCCTGAGCTCAAGCGAGTCTCCTGCCTCCGCCTCCCAAGTAGCTGGGACTATAGGCGACCGCCACAACGCCCGGCCATTTTTTTTTTTTTTTTTTTTTTTGGTTGCAGCCGTCATTGTTGTTTGGCAGGTCTGGGCTGGATTTGAACCCGCCAGCTCAGGTGTACGTGGCTGGCGCCTTAGCCCATTGAGCCACAAGCGCTGAGCCAGTCTGGTTGATTTTTAAAAATTATTATTTCAATCTCTCTGTTAAATTTCCCTGGTAGGCTTCTAAATTCCTTCTCTGTGTTATCTTGATATTCATCGAGCTTCTTCAGGACAGATATTTTGAATTCTTTGTCTGAAAGGTCACATATATCCCTCACTCCAGGACTGGTCACTTGCCCCTCTTCTAGTTTGTTTGATGAGGTCACGTCTTCCTGGATGCTGCTGATGCTTGTGGATGTCTGGACGTTGAAGAATTAGGTATTTATTTTAATCTTCACAATCTGGGCTTGTCTGAACACATCATTCTGGAGAAGGCTTTCCAGATTTTCTTTTCTTTTTTTTTTTTTGCAGTTTTTGGCCGGGGCTGGGTTTGAACCCGCCACCTCCAGCATATGGGGCTGGTGCCTTGGCTTTCCAGATTTTCAAAGGGAATTGAGTGTTGTGATCTAAGTCTTTGGACACTGCAGTCTTTGTATCAGCACTGGGGATGCCCCAAACCGGTGATACCATGACTCTTGTACACTCTTGGTGATATCACCTTGGTGGATTTGGGGGAGATTCAGGAAGATTCCCTGGCTTACCAGGCAAAGTCTCTCACTCTGTTCCTCCATTCTCTGGGCTGGGCTCCTGGACTTAGGGGAGGAGTGATGTGGGCACTCCCTGTGGCCACCAGCACCTGAAGCCATCTCAGTCGCACTCAAAGTTCATTGTGACTGCTGCCTGGCTACCTCTGATATTTATCAAAGGCCAGGGGCTTTTTAGTCAGCATGCGGCTGACTAAGAATCCTGCCAAAACTGAATCTTTCCCTCTAGGGCAGAATATTTCCTTCTGGCCCAGGGTGGGTCCAGAAATGCCATCCAGGAACTAAGACCTGGACTCAGGGGCTTCAGGATTCCACCTGATACTTTTATTTTACTGTGGCTGAGCTGGGACCCAAGTTGCCAAACAAAGTACTCTGAACTCTTCTTTTTCTTTTCCCTAAGTGGAAGAAGACTAAGCTGCAGGGCCTGTAGTTGAGGGGCTGACTCGGGCTCTGACTTGGTCACAGCTGCTGGCGTATCACTGAAACACAGGCTTCCCAAGTCCACTGGCCCCAAGTCAGCTCACCCATAAGAATTGCCCAATAGTTGTAGGACTGACTGCCTTACAAATGTAGTCCAAGGCCTAGGATGCTTTTTGTCAGCCAGTAGTGGGGCTAGCCAGAAATTGGATTTGGGGTCAGAGGATTTCCCTCTGGTTGGGCTGGTTAAAATGCTCTCTCTATGGGCACTGGCCCTGAGTTTTAATGTAAAACCCCACAGTTACTTCACTTTCTCTCTCCCAAGCAAACAGATTCTCTCTCTACTTGGCCTGCTGGTGCTGCACCGCTGGGGATGGAGATGGGGATGGGTACGGTAGGCAATGCAAGATTGTCTTTTCTGCTCTATACAGAGTCTCTTTCCTTGATTCAATGTTAAAACCAGGCACTATTATCTATCATTCATCTGATTTTTTTTTTTTTTGAGACAGGATCTTGCTTTGCTACTCAGGATAGAGTACAGTTGCCTCATCATAGCTCCCTGCGACCTCACTTTTCTGGACTCCAATGACCTACTTCAGCCTCCCAAGTAGCTGAGACTGCAAGTGCATGCCACCACACCTGAGTATATTTTTCTATTTTTAGTAGAGATGGGGGTCTTCCTTTTGCTAAGGCTGGTCTTGAACTCCTGAGCTCAAGGGATCCTCCTGCCTTAGCCTCCCAGAGTGCTAGGATCACAGGTCTGAGCCACTGCATCTGGCCCACTAATCTGATTTTTTATTCTTCTGAAGGTACTTGCCTCCACAAATAGTTGTTGGATTTTGTGTTTGTGCAGAGGGATAATTGCTGGAGGTTTCTATTCTGCCATCTTGCTCCCCATCTGATCAAATTATATTCTTGATATATTGGGGACCTTCTACATTTTCCCAAATGCCACCTAATGATGCCATAGTGCAATTACAACTAATTTGTTGGTAGAAATAATAGGAAGTTGTTCAGTTCTACAAAAGAACAAACCTTGGTGTTCTTTTTATTATTACCCTTATTATTGAGGCCATTATTTTTGCTCATGTGTTAGGCCGAAAGGAGCAGGAGGGAAGATAAAAAACATTTGGGAAGGGAAAAGAGGGCACCTCTGAGGAAGCTGGAGAATTTGAAGTTAAACTTTCAGAATTCAGATTTCGCTTGCACCATCTGTTGTTTGTGTGACCTTGGATGAATGACTTAACCTGACCAAGCCTCAGTCTCCTCATCTATAAATTTGGTATAATGGTATTATTTACATCATTGGATTGTTGAGGAGTAAATGAGATAAGATATTTAAGTTATTGTCTGAAAAAGAGTATTCTATCATTTAGCATTAAATTTGATTGTGATAAACAAACTCAAACTAGTAGTGGCTTAAACAAGTAGATGTTTATTTCTCTTTCAAGTCTTCAGGTCCCTGGCTCATTCTAGCCCCTTGGTCTAAAATAGTGGCTGACGCTCTCTCCATCACATCTACTGTAGGGTAGAAAAAGGGAGACAAAGAAGGGGACAATGGACACATGCCAGCTGCCTTTAAAGAAGGGTCCCATAGATACAACAGGACACTTCCACTTACATTTTATCAGCTAGAACTTAGGCCACATCTAGCTGCAAGGGATACCTGGAAATACAGTTTTTATTCGAGGGTGCCTTTTGTCCAGCTGGAAATTGGGGATTCTGAATCACTGGAATAAAGAGTGGCTGCATGTTGAGAGATAAGCAGAGACCTCTTCAAAAGGTGACCCTAGAGCAATGATTTTCAACACTGGTGTACTATGAGAGGATCTTAGGTATGCCGTGAAAATGTTTAAAGATAATTAATTAAATAATTAAATTATTATTGAAAGAAGATCAAAGTATAGTATATTTTCTTTTTTTACTTATTTTTGATGGACATAATTTAGGCGTGCCGTGGGAGTTTAACTATAGATACAAGCATGCCATGAGATAAAAAAAGGTTGAAAACCACTGCCGAGGGGAAGGAAAAGAATTAGAATCTATATCCTCATAGACACCACCCCACATATCATATTTTGTCTCTTTTGCTCCCTCTCTCTCTCTCTTCCATAGCCAGTCAATTGCCAAGCCCTGTTGTCTGTATCTCCTAAAATTCTATGTACCCTCTCCTTCCAGTCTCCATGGAAACAGCCCTAGTTCAGACGTAATCGCTGCTAAGACCATTGCAGAGACTCTTCAATGTTTCTTGCCAACCCGTGGTTGGTCCCTCTTCTTTACTAATCTCAGCCTCTGACTGAGACCCAGTGGGCCCCTCACTACCTACAGGATGAGATCCAACCCCCTGAACTCAGCCTTCCAGGCCCAGGGGTGGTCCCCAATCCTTTGTTGGTTCTATTCATTTACTTTGCTGCCAGCTGGGCCGAATATTTGCTGTTAGCTGAATAAACCACATTCTCTGTACTTTCTCTGCCTTTGAACCTGCTCTTTGGTATGCTCTTCTTCTCTTTCCTGCTTGGAAAGCACTCATTGGCCAGGTGTGGTGGCTCATGCCTGTAATCCTAGCACTTGGGGAGGCTGAGGTGGGTGGATTGCTTGAGTTCAGGAGTTCAAGACCAACCTGAGCAAGAGTGAGACCCCGTCTCTACTAAAAATAGGAAAACTAGCTGGAAGTTGTGGTGGGTGCCTGTACTCCCAGCTACTCAGGAGGCTGAAGCAAGAGAATTTCTTCAGCCTAATAATTTGAGGTTGCTGTGAGATATGATGCCATGGCACTCGAACCAGGTTGACAGGATGAGATTCTGTCTCAAAAAGGAAAAGAGAAAGAAAAGACCCATTTATGCTTTACAACCCATATCAAATGTTTCCCCCTTTGAAGTCTTTAGTAGAGCCCTTCACCTAGGAGGTGCGCCATATATACCCTACATCGTGCCGCTTAGGTGTTAGCACACCAAAGTCCCTCAACTGTGGGACAAAGTCCCCCAGAGTCCCTCACAGGCTCAGCTGTGTGACACTCATGGCTGTTCATCTTCCAATCCATCCCCAACTCTTACCCCTCTCCACTCTCTCCTGACAGTGGTGGGGGTGTGAGAATGACTTCTGTGGGCTATTTTTCAGGCTCCTGGTGAGCTGCCTTTTTTGCTGGGTTCGGCCAATAGGATACACTGTCAAGGATGGAAGGAAGGGAGAAGCGGGGGCATTTCTTACCCTTTGCTCCATCTGGGGCATTATTTCTGGCAGCAAATACATTGCCTGCCAGACAACAGCCCTATCTATTGTTCCAGATTCTACTGGGAAGCTTTTCTTGCTGTCTGATTCCCCACAGGGCAAACCCAACTCTAAGCTATAGTAAAGCCATCTCCTCTCACTGTCCTTTTTATTCCCAGGGGTGTTAATTGCCTCCTGCTGTTGCTAATTTTGGGGTGGTACTAATTTGGCTTCTCAACTCTTCTATCACTTGTATAACCAATACCTGCATTAAATTCCCACTATATAAAATTCCTAGAGTCTCTCTCTCTCTCTCTTTTTTCCCTTGGTCATAGGGCTAGAGTGCAGTGTGTGATCATAGCTCACTGCAACCTCAAACTCCTGGGCTTAAGTGATCCTCCTGCCTCAGCCTCTTGAGTAGCTGAGACTACAGGCACCTGCCAAGATGCTTGGCTAATTTATTTTTTGTAGAGATGAAGTCTTTCTATGTCTTGAAATCCTGGCCTCAAGCAATCCTCCTGCCTCAGCCTCCCAAAGTGCTGGGATTACAGGCATGAGCCACTGTGCCCAGTACAGTGTTTTCTGTTTTCTTAACTGATTCAAGTGTCTGATGTAGCATTTGGCACAGAATATGTGTTTGCACTCATAAATAAATGTTGAATGAATAAGTGATGAATGGAGCTTCCCCCACACTCTCTAACCATGAGGCTTCTCTAGCCCCTAGGTCATTCATTTATTATAGCATGCATTATTCTCGTTTGTTGATTTATCTCTCTCCTCCTCAGTGGTTGTTGGGGTTGTAGACACAAGAATGTAGCATCCCGACTCTTGAAAAGTGTTTCTTCTACTTTCTATAGCTGGGACTTGGGAAGAAAAGGAGAGGAAAAGAGAATGGAGAGGGGTAGAGGGTTCTCCACAGGGTCGCCTGCCTTTCTTATTTTAACATAGGGCCTTGCTTCTGGGTCCAGGCAAGGATTTATGAGTGTGTTTAGACAGCAACACAAGGGGACCTTTGGCCAGAAATGTTCCCTGTCATGCTCTGACAGCCTACAGAGAGAGGCAGCTAAAAACATCAGAAGAGAGGTTTTCTTGAATTGATAGAAGCTCCCAGCCCAACCTCTACCTACCACCCATTTAAATGCCACCTGGAAGTGCTTGGGGGAAGAGAGGAGGCTCCTGTTTCCCGGGTGGAAGTGTGCTTTGTTAGAGAGGACCATAGCACCATTCCTGGATTAAAACACAACTACATCCAAGTGGGGGAGGGGAAGAGGAGAAGGGGGAAGGAATAGGGGAGGGGGAGGGGCTTTGGTGTGCTAGCACCTGAGGGGCACAATGTAAGGGTGTATATAGAGCACCTCCTGGGCGAAGGGCTCAACTACAACTTGGACTCTACCTAATAAATGCAAACATTATAACCTTATTGTTTGTATCCTAATATCAATCTGAAATTAAAGAAAAAAAGTATTGTTAGATTTTAGTTGGTTCTGAAGACAGGAAGATATTGAAGTTTGGAAGGATTTTTTTTTTTGTTTTTTGGGGTTTTTTTTGAGACAGAGTGTCACTATGTCACCCTTAGTAGAGTGCTGTGGCGTCACAGCTCACAGCAACCTCAAACACTTGGGCTTAAGTGATTCTCTTGCCTCAGCCTCCTGAGTAGCTGGGACTACAGGCGCCCGCCACAACGCCCGGCTATTCTTTTTTTGTAGCAGTTGTCATTGTTGTTTTAGCTGGCCCAGGCCAGGCTCAAACCTGCCAGCTTTGGTGTATGTGGCTGGCGCCGTAACCACTGTGCTATGGGCACCGAGCCAGAAGTTTGGAAGGATTTGGATTCGACTTTGGGAGGAACTGTCACCTCATCCTTGATGGTGCTGTGAACCTCATTGGCATTGTCTCCTACAGTGTCTCCAACCAGTGTCCTCTGTACTGAATCCAGGCTGGTCTTTATTCTTTCCCTTGAAAAGGGAAAGGGCCTTTGTACTTACTGTTCTATCTGCCCTCCCTGCCCTTCTTCGTTATTGGATCCTTCTTATTATTGTGATCTTATTTCAAATGTTGCCTCCTCAAGGAGACTTCCCCTGACCACTTCATCCAAAGTGTCTGCGACCCGTCCCTGTGCCTGGTTTTATTTCATTATTGCATTTATCACTGCCTGTAACTACTGTAGTTCTTTATTTCCATGCCTGTTTCTGTCTAAACCCACTAGATTATAAGCTTTATGGGAGCAAAAATTCCCTTCTATTGTTTTCCCCACTCCTACCTGACACCCAGAACAGTGTGTGAGATATAGTTAAGTCCTCCATAAAGTTTTTTTTTCTTTTTTTCCTCCTCTTTTGTACAGGCCCTTCCCTCTGCCCAGCACTCTTCCCCTGACTTGTCTTACATAAAAGTCTTTCCCAGACATCCAGTCTCAGCTAAGGTGGCTTCTCCTTCCAGGGGCCTTTCCTGATCACCCCTTGTATAGTAGCTTCCTGCCCATTGTCCTCTGACTCTCTGTCTCAGTACGTGTGTGTTGTTGGGCACTTCACCAAAGTTCAGACTCCTTCATTTATATGTTTGTTTCCTTTTTACTGTCTATTCCCCCAGTAGACCACAAGCTCAATGAGGGCAGGACAGCCTTGTTCTGTTTATGGTGTAGTTCTGGCACCAAGTGCTCTGCCTGGAATCCTGTAGGTGCATGGCCTCAAAGCATTTTAAGTAATAATTAATGTGATAGCTAGTTTCTTTTCTTTTCTTTTCTTTCTTTCTGTCTTTTTTTTTTTTTTTTTTGCAGTTTTTGGCTAGGGCCAGGTTTGACCCCGCCACCTCTGGTATATGGGGCCGGTGACCTACTCCTTTGAGCCACAGGCACTGCCCTAATTTTTATTTTCCTTTTGAGACTAAATATGTCCTAGGTCCACTGCGGTGTGCATTCACACGTTGTCTCTAAATCTTTGGGAGAACCCAGTATGGTGATGATGATAATTACATTACTATTTATATTTTTTAGTTGAGAAAATTGAGTTTAGAGGAGTTAAGTAATTTCTTTTTTTTTTTTTATGTTTAGTTTCCATATTGCATCTAACCTTTAATTTTTTTTTTTTTATTGTTGGGGATTCATTGAGGGTACAAGAAACCATGTTACACTGATTGCATTTGTTGGGTAAAGTCCCTCTTACAATCGTGTTTTGCCCCCAAAAGGTGTGGCACACACCAAGACCCCACCCCCCTC